>CAUYQU010026147.1:0-21024 GCA_963574635.1 Cheracebus regulus
AAAACATACATTTTCCTCAGTATCACATTATACCTATTTTAAAAGTGACCACATAACTGGAAGTAAATCACTCCCCAGCAATTGCATAGCATTTCACAGGTTTAAATAAAATATTGGTTGGCTGCTTATTTGTTATTTTCATCACCCATTCCTTCCTGTCTCCATTGTTAAACACAATTATTGGCATAAAAGAAGTTTTTAATACCCATTTTTAGACTGTATTCTAGCCTGGGCAATAAAACAAGAATCCCATTCTCTCTCCCTCTCTCTCTCCTTCTTTCTCTCTTTCATTCTTTTGATGTTTCTTTCTCCTTTTCTCTCTTTTTCTAAAATCTCTTCCTCTTTCTCTCTTTCATTCTTTTATTCAAAACAAACAAAAAAAAGACTGCTGGACATGATGGCTCAGGCCTGTAATCCCACCAACTGGGAGAACATATTCACAAAACACATATCTAATAAAGAAACTGGCATCCAGGCCAGGCGTGATGGCCTTTCAAACGGTTCAGGGGGGAAAAGTGTCTAAGTGTTAACAGGGGAACAGTATAAAGGCATTCATCCTACTGGTTCTTCCATCCTCTGAGGGTCAATAACTGTAAAAGTTGGGTCTTTGAAAAGACTGATAAAAAGTACATAAACTCCTTATAAGAATAATCAACAAGAAGAGAGAGAAGGCACATATATCCAGCGCTAAGAGCAAAGGAAGACACCTCACTCACACACACCCCCGACACTGATGAGTTTCTAAAGGGGTACTGTGAGCCAGTTTCTGTCAACACGTTGGAAGGCTTAGTTGAAATGGACAAGGTCCTACAAAAGCAAGTAGCAAAGCAAACAGAAAAACTCAGCAGCTCTTTCACCACGAAAGAAACTAGGTCAGTAGTCAAAAATCTCTCTACCAACAAAATATCACCCCACAGAGCTTTCCTTGTAAGTTCCACAATATTCAGAGAACAAACACTTCAAATATCACAAAAACTATTCAAGTATACACATAAAGAAGGAACATTCCTCAGCTTCTTTTCTGAGGCAGCAATTATTGATGACTTCCACTAGGCAAAGACAACAAGAAAAAGAAGAATCCCTGGCCCATCTCACGAACACAGATTTAACATATGGAACCGAATGGCTGCAAACTGAGTTAAGCCCTGCATGAAACAGATTATTCTTGACACAGGTCACCCCAAAAAGAAACGTGTGTGTAACAGGAGACAGTCATACAGTATTACTCCACGTAGCACCCGCCTAAGGGAGAAAAGTCCTATGACCACCTTAACACACACACACACACACACAAATAACCAAGGGAGACAAATCAACATCTAGTCACTAGTTTTTTAAAAAACCAAATTAAGAATTTAACTTTCTTAATTGGATAATGCTGAATGTTTTTGTTTTGCAAAAAGCCTGGGGCAAACGTCATACACTGAACCTAGGAGCTCTCCCTCTGGGTGGACAAAGGAAACAAAGGTGGCCCCACCCTCCCCCAGTCCTCCCTTCACTCCACGGGAGGTGTCGCCAGCAGAAAGACAAAAAAAACAAAATAAAAGCACAACTGGGAGCCAGGCGCAGCAGCTCATGCTATAACCCCAGCACTGTGGGAGGCTGAGGTGGGAGGACTGCTTGGACTCAGGAGATTAAGACCAGCCTGGGTAAGCTGGTGAGACCCTGACTCTACAAAAAATACAAAACTTAGCCAGGTGTGGTGGTGTGTACCTATAGTCCCAGCTACGTGGGAGGCTGAGGTGGGAGCAACGCTTCAGCTCAGGAGGCAGAGTTTGCAGTGAGCTATGATCATGCCACTGTACTTCCACCTGGGTGACAGAGTTAAAAAAAAAAAAGAGAGAGAGAGTGACCCTGTTTTAAAAAAAAGGTTGTGTTCTGTAAGTTACCAGGAGTGTTAAGAGGAAACTTGCTCCCTGTGGAGCAGGGAGCCGGCAGGCGGATGCAGGGTGCTGGACCTTAATGGTTTTTGGAAAAAATCAGTGCACACCACAGTCTATCATTTAAAAAAACAAAACAAAACCTGTGACAACACCCAGCGCTGGAGAGAAAGGTGGGCAGCTGAAACATTTGTGCACTTTAGAGCAGAGACAAGATGGGAACCAGCCCAGTGTCCATCTGCGGGGAAGGGGCTGAGAAGGGCGGGGCCTCAGCAGCAGGGGGCGGGGCCTCAGCAGGGGGCGGCAAATGAGGCAAGAGGCACAGCTGCAGTTCTCTGGGGCCGGGCAGGAATCTGCCAGGCCTCCGACTGAGTGAGCAAAGCGCACTCCGGAAGAGCTCACCAGTGTCCGCCCAGCACATCAGCAGCTGTGCACGGAGGCTCTCCACTGTGCCCGAGAGCCAGCACCCTGGGGGCTCCGCAGAGGAGAGTCAGGGAAGGATAAACTCAAACTACTGTGCCAGGCGCTGCAAGGGAGGGCAGGGAAAGGAGAGACTGAGCCTGGGGAAGACACGCCAGGGGCCTGTGGTGCACACCTGGCGGTTCATTACATCACACTCCTGTAAATTCTACTTCCTTGATAATGATCGCTTTGAATTTACCTGACATTTAACGAAAGGAATTAAAATCAAGCTGGTATCCAGGTACACACAGAGGTGAGATGGCACTCCCCTGTGGGAAGAGCTGGGTGGATGCCTTTCTAACTTCCAAGGCTGGCTCCTCCTCCATGTCCAGGGTCTGAAGCTGGCCTGGACGCCTTTCTAACTTCCGAGGCTGGCTCCTCCCCCATGTCCAGGGTCTGAAGCCTGCCTGGACCCCTTTCTAATTTCCGAGGCTGGCTCCTCCTCCGTGCCTAGAGTCTGAAGGCTTCCTTGAGGTCTTTGCCTGCCCTGGGCCCACACTGCATCACCACCTGTGCCAAAAGCTAGCTGAGAACACAGGACAGTGGCCGGGAACTGAGAGTTCATTCAGTGTGTGAAGAAACGGAGTCAGCTGGTCCTCACTATGAGGCCCGGAGGCGGCGTCAGCACAGAGGACGCAAAGGCACAGGAGACTGAGAGCACAATTGAAGCCGGAGCTCAGGTTTGTTGGGTTCCAAATCAGTGCCCTTACAGACGCGCTCAAGCGCACATGGGGCCTCCACGCCCTCCAGGAACTGCTTTGCACGTATCACACAGAGTGTGGTGACACCCGCGACCGGCCGCTCGAGATGGACCAAAGTTCCCACCCGAGGACAAGGACAACAGTCAGCACCCACCTCCCACACAAGCAGCTACAGGAGGGGGGCGAGCACTTCATCTGTTGCCAGGCAAAGGAATTGCACAAGGCCGGCAATCCTGACCTGGGGCAGGGAAGCCCGGAAGCTGCATCTGCAGGCAGCTTAGAATTAACTCTTTAGAACATTTAAAACATTTTCTTTTCTAAGAAAATCACTGCTTCATGCAGTTTTTCAAACTACAAGGCAGACACTCTCGAGGTCTGTTCTCACAGCGGGAAAGATAAACCATGCGTGCCCTGCTTCCAGGCAGTCATTGCACGAACGTGTTCTGCCACAGAAACGGCGCCCTCCTAGCGCCTGGTTCCGTGCGCCGTTCAGTTATTGCATTCTGGGTTTGCTGAAACAGCATAACATCCACGGCTTCACAGAAGCTACGGATGGACAGGACCTGCTGCGGACCACCAACATTGCACGGCTTTTGCCGGAGCGGAAGGAAGCTGGAAGGCATACCCACCTTGTTGAAGACCCAGACCTCCCCGTTCACTGTGGGCCTGGGCACCCCGTGGCCGTTGTAGTGAAAGAGGACTCGCTCTTCCTTGGCGTTGCGGCGTAGGGACGTGCAGAGCTTCTTGACTTCGTCCACAGTTGGGTCAAGGCTCTGCTTGTACCGGGCCTGTTGCAGGAGAAGAAATGAAGAAATTTACCACAGACTCAAGGGAAAGCCTGGAACTTATCCCCTACTCTTTCCTCTGAGTCTGCAGTTAATAGCTGTGTGGTCCTGAACACATGGCTCAGAGTTTCTCCATCTATAAAACTGGGTAATGCCAGGCACCATGGCTCATGCCTAAAATCCCAGCATTTTAGGAGGCGACGTAGATCAGTTGAGCCCAGGAGCTCAAGATCAGCCTGGGCAACAGAGTGAGACCACATCTCTGCAATTAAAAAAAAAAAAATTAGCCAGGTGTGGTGGCACACGCCTGTAGTCCCAGCTGAAGTGGAAGGATCGCGTAAGCCCAGGAGGTTGAGGTTGCAGTGAGCTGTGATCGCACCACTGTACTCCAGCCTGATGTGAGAGAGTGACAGTGTCTCAAAAAAACAAAACGAAACACTAGCTAAGAACTACCAACATGATGGTTATAAATATTCATTCAACAAATATTTATTGAGAACTACTGGAAACATCAATGAGATAAACAAGTAATGCCTGTCACATGGCAACACCAAGTCAAGTGCAGCTGCCACTGGGGTGCCAAGTGTTTCTCAGAAGCACGGGGTCCTTCCGAAAACATCTGGAGCACAGAAGAGAGAATTTGCTCAAATGAAGGAACCCGCAATGCCATTCCCCTGGCAGCAATGGCGGAACAGTGGAAGGACCAAGTAAGAAATTGCCCTGCTGAAAGCTCCTCCCTCCCCTTCTACCTGGGCCCTTCCGGATGCCTGTAAGAATTCCCTGAATTAGCAGAACCTAAAACGGACACAGAACAATCAATAGCCTTGATATATACAAATAATAAACGGAGGACATCATGGCAAAGAGAACCCCACGGAGAAAGCCACCGAGCTGACTGAACACATAGAAATAAGCTTAACATGAGATGTGCAAAACACAGACACGCAAGTTTTTCAAAGCCCTCCTGGAAAACACAAGCAGGCCTGAGCCAATGGAAAGATGCTCCCTGCTTGGGTAGGCTGTGTCAACATTCTTAAGATGTCCGCTCTTGCAAGCTTAATTCACAGATTCAATGCATTGCCAATAAATACCCCAACGAGCTATGTTATGGAGTTTAACAAGCTGTTACTGAGGGTCACATGGAAAAATAAACAGGCACAACAGAGAGCCCTGTGCGCGGGCCGGCCTGCCAGACATCGCAGGCTCCTCTAGGGCCTGTCATCAGACAGTGAGGATGGGGGCGTGGAGACCAGCAGCCCAAGGAACTCACACGTAGTCCAGCATCAGACCCACGCACACGTGACTTGGCTTTCTTGAGAGCAGTGTTTATTTACACAGTCCTAATGCTACGAATGCTGATTTTATTTTAATAAAAACTGTGCCAACATCCAGAGGACCCAAGTGAGGAGGGCAGGACAGGGAGGCGGCAGGCCTGGCTGGGTGGCAGGGTGCTGGAAAATGGGCACAGGCGGGTGTCGCGAGGAGCTGCTCTGGTTCCCGGTCATCGCTCTTTGGCTGCGAAGCACTTTTCATGGTGAACTCCCAACAAAGAAGAACTGACAGAGTAAATCTACGACCTTCCAGGGTCGGGGAGGGGAACAGCAGGTGTGAAAGTGCTGGGGCCACACCAGGCAGTCAGGAAGACGCGCAAAGCAGCACCAACATATGCCACTAGAAGGAACAGCTAAAAGGGTGTGCCTCTGGGTGGGGGTGAGGCTTCTAAAAAGGAATGCGTATGTCCATCACTTTGATGAACTTTTAGAACTTTATTTTAAAAATAACTAAAGTAAGGCCAATGCTATGATCATCACTTGAAGAAAAATGCCGGTACGTGTTCGGAATGTGCTGGGGAGGCTGAGTTTGAAGGGAGACCTGGACTCCCGCTGTGCTCGGGCTGGGCACACAGATGCGCAGGAAGCTCCTGCTGATGTGACCAAGAAGGGAGGCAGAGAGGACACGCCTGGAGGAGGGCACGCCGCTCATGCTTCAGAAAGGTTCCCCTGTCAGGCGCGGTGGCTCACACCTGGAAGCACAGCATTTCGGAGACCAAGTTGGGAGGATCACTTGAGGCCAGAAGTTCAAGACCAGCCTGGGCAACATAGTAAGACCCCACCTCTACAAAACATAAATAAAGACAGGTTCCCTGGCATTTCCAGAGAAAAAGAGTTTGGTGTGAGGAAAACAACAGGAAAAGGAGGCCCCATTCCCGCAGCATTAGCTCCTCTGCTGTATACAATACACAAAATTTGGTCTCACCTAATTATCTACATTAAAACTCTAATTTATGGCAACAGAAATTAGAGTTGGTATTCTACACCTTGGTATTCTACACCTTGTACTTTGGAAGTCGTCAGTAGATATATGAATAGCTTTAGGATGATAAGACTTAAAAACAGTTTTTCCAGGGTCCCCCAATTTTGTGTACCTGCAAGCAAAGCCCGTAGAGAACCACAAGCGAATCCAAGGCTAGTAACCCTGTGCCACGGCAGGACAGTGCGGGGCCCTGGTCTCAGGCAGGCTAGGGCAGCAGAGTGGTCTCCCCTCTCAGCGTCTCCTCTGAGGCTAGTAACCTTGTGCCATGGCAGGACAGTGTGGGGCCCTGGTCTCAGGTGGGCTAGGGCGGCAGAGTGGTCTCCCTTCTCAGCGTCTCCTTCCTCAGGACCAGAATGCTGCTCAAAAAATTGTCACCAAGGAGACTTGAGAAACAGCTAACAAATCGATAACCCGGGATTTGCAAGTCCGTTTTCATCAATGAGGGATGTACACTGACACCCACGGAGGCTCTGCCAGAACAGGGCTGGCCCCCCGGGAGCCCGGGTCCACAGGGAAGGAGGAAGTGCTCAGAGAAGCACGCAGCGTGACGGGAGGAGTGTCAATGCTTGGCCTGGGAGGCCGTGTGTCACCTGCTCCTGTAGGTGGACAACACTGGCCCTCGGGGGACCCCAGCCATGAGGGGGCCAATCTGACCCCATGTTCTGGAAGAGCCTGTTCAATGCCCAGCTCTCCTACAAAATTCCTTCCTGAATCCCTTCAGTAGGAAATCATTTCTTCTTTCTCTGAATTAACTTATACTGCTCACTATACAGTTATGTGCGGCTATCTCAAGTCTATGCAGACGGTAAATTCTGTGAGGGTGCGCACTGCTTACCCACGTGTGCCTTGCTGTACAAGGCACTATTTTATGTCCCTTCCCCAGCCTTACAACATACTCAGTTACCAGAAACTAACTGCTGAGTGAAGATCAGAATTTTACTGACATTAAGTACAGTAATTAGTAACAACATCAATTTGTAGTAAAGCGACCGACAGAATCCTGCCCAAGGTTGAAGCGGCGTGAGTAACCGTCGACGTAACCCCAGAAAGCTGCATCCAGGTGCTGGCTTCACAGGGTGTGCAAGTCGTCATTCTTTCCGCTTTGCCACCTGAGATTCTGCATGCTAAGACTTCATGGTGGAAACGTCCTGGATGCATCACTGATCAACTGTTTATTTGTGTTCTTGGTGAGACAGAACCAGGCCACTGAGTCTTGGTGTTGTAAATCCCTGAATTTTGGTTGATCCCATACAACAGACCAAGAGCAGTTGATCAATGAAAGTGCGGTTCTGGGGGCATTTCAGAAGGAAACACTTGATTCAGCTGTCACGACTTTGGCTGCATGCCCTCCAAAACCACATCCACACAAGGAAGTACATTCTAAACCAGAAAATAAGTCTGAAGTAGAAGTGGCTAGACAGTCTGTCTTCAAACGGGTAGGCAGAAAGAGTGGCGGACACGTCGGGCGGGGTCAGTCTGCAGAGATCGCTTCCAATCAGCGCGCAGCAACAGCCCCGTCTCACCCAGGTCTCTCTACACCCAACAAGAAAGCACGGGGTCCTGCGGAGGACCTAGTTTACCTGCTCCTTCAACCAGAGCGCCTCAGCTATAACACCTGCATAAACGTGGAATTTAGGTTTTTCTCTGAATCACAGTTGTGATAATGGCCAATCTAAGCAGCAAGCCACATCCCATTTTGGTCTGGACCTTTATGTAAATTGAAACAAATACCTATGCATTTTTAATGTAAGTGCTTTTTAAAATGTGTCATGGGTAGAAACAACTAGAGGTTTTCCAAGAAAGCCTTAGCATGGCTCCAGGCCCCAGGGCGGAAGCGGCCATCATGGAGACTCCTCCTGTGGTACTGGAGCCCTGGGAGGGAGGAGAGCAGGGAGGGAGGGAGGACGGCCGGGAGGGAGGGAGGGAGGAGGGCAGGGAGGGAGGGAGGAGGGCCGGGAAGGAGGAGGGCGTATGCAGTTTCCGACCTCCAGGGACGCTTTAAGGCAGCTCAAGTAGGGAAGAGCAAAACTGGAGAGGTAGTACTAAAAAACACAGTTTTTAATGGATGCTAAAGGAGGTCTGCATTTGCTGCGTATTTCCTTTGCGAGCACAAGAACTAAAGGCATTTTTATTTACTACCAATACGAGCAACAGTGGGGAAATCATACTGGCAAGAAACCCAGTGCAGCTGAGCGTGGTGGTTTTCAAGCCATCCCTCTGAGGCGTGCTCAGTGGGCGGGGGGAGGGGGCACCCGCAGTGCTGCTGGCTCCGCGGAGGTGGGGTGCACCCTGCAGTGCTGGCTGCAGTGGTGTTCACCCTGTGTTCCCAAGATGGGGCGTGCTGAAGAAGCCTCAGCCTCTCCCGAACCAAAACACTAATGCATGGGTGTGACAGCGCCTCTCAGCTAAAATAAATACATCTGTTAGGCAGAAACGTCGGAATGGGAGCCTTCTTCCCATGTGCTTGGAGGGCACTCTGGAGCCCGGAAGAGTTCTGCAGGGCGGGAGAAGGGGAGGGAGGGAGTGCCCTTCCTTCCCCACCACAGTAATGGCTGGGAGCACCAAGAGTGGGATGGAAGATTGCAGAGAACACAGCAACAGTGCTGAGTGAGGTAACGGCCAGAGGCATCAGGGATCCCAATCCACTCCTCTCAAACCCTCTGCAGCTATGAAGACACTGATTTATCTCCAATAACCTTCAACTCACTGGCAGTTTTATCTGACAATATGAAGAAAACAGCAAATCTTAAGTGCAAATGCTTATTCTCCCGCCCATGAGGACTTATTTCCTGCTGAGTGTGACACCAGTGAGTACAACAGCAATCATTGTCAACCCTCGTTTTCCATTCCGAGCACTGTTTCCATTTTCACCCAGTCTCAACTGCCATGTGCACAGCCCTTGAGAGAGCTTTCATGAGCATCCTCTCCTTGTGCCTCCTGGGTCTCACGCACAAGGCGGAACGGGTGTTCCTGGCTCATGTTGGCAGCCCCACGAGGGGAAGTGAGCCACCTGAGCTCCCATTAATCAGGAAGCGGACTTCCAACTCTTTCTGCAAGGTCCAGGGTGGGGCGGGGGGCAGGCGTGTGTGAACGGTTGCCCCTTTCCATGCATATTAAAACCACTTAACCTTAATGCACACAGGATATGTTTTTCAGAGTCAGAAAGACTTCTGAAGTCATGGGCTCCAGATACAGACAGGGAAAGAACATGTGCAGGGCTTGCCAGACAGCAAGGCAGAAGGAAGGAAAAAGGGGGCTGGAAACTAAACTCAGGATATCAGGGATTCTCCTAATGCCACATATCCACCCTGCGTTCTTGTTGCTAAGGCTACAGAAATCCCCTGTGCAAATTGGTGAAGAAAAAAGGCACTGAAAGGTAAGGCACCCAAAATAAGAACAGGCCACAGTGCTGGTCTCCACGTCTGTCTCCCTGGAGTGTGGGCCCACCGATCTGCAGGGGCCGGGGTCCCCACAAAATACTGGGAGATTGTCTAGTGAAATGTCAAGTGCCTCCTGCTCCCCGTCTCGGTCGCACTTATTACTTTCCTGCTGTAGCAGTTTTTCTCAATTCTACTCTCCTCGACACAGCTATCAAACCAGGACTGGTGAAGCCACAGCTCCACAGGAAAATCACTCGCTGTCTCCTGAGGCTGCTCCTAAACAGGAGCACTGTTCTTCCACGCCACACAGAAGGCCAAGGGGTGGAGATGATTCAGAGACGTCAATAAAGTTAATTTATTATTAACGTCAATTCGTCAATTCGTTATTTCTGACCTTGGCTCTATGAAGGTCTTATCCCGTGGGGCTGCAAAAAACGGCTTTAGCTTCATTTTCTTACCTATTGCATAGAGAAGATGCATTAATGGATTAGCATGAAAGGCGCCACAGATATTAATAATACGCCTCCTGGGGCTTCATGGGAATTAATTAATATTTTTAAGGGCTTTGAAATGAGAAACACTAAATTAAATGTCACCACGTCGTGTTCAGGTTTTGTTTCACAACTAGAATGCCAGGGATAATGGCTGTGTGGTTTGAGAGGCAAGGGTGGCAAGGGAGCATCTGATCATCTGGGGGAGTTACGACAATTTCCGCTGGGCGCATAAAATGACAAGGCAAGGCTCGAAAATACAGCCTATTGTGCTAGGCGTTTCTCCTGAAATGTCAAATCCCAGGTGCAAGAAAATATATGCATGGGAATTTTGGAGGATGCGACAGCAGAAGAGAATGAAAGAATGAATCCCCGAAGAAAAGAAAAAATGTATATATGGGCCCTTGGCTTAATGAAGGAAGACGCGGCTCCAAGTTTCATTTCCTTCTCAGTGATGGGCTCTCGTCCTGAAATGACACCTGGTAACTCTATATGCTAATAAGGCCTAAGCAAAGCTACCGCAATCCGATTCTGCATTTTCCACTCGGACTTCATTGCCGTTGGAGCTCCTTCTCATGCAACTGCAGACTTCAGACCCGGAGAGCTCTGAGTGGGGGAGGGACTCTGCTCCCAGTGGCCCTGGTGGCAGTGTGGTCCCACCAGAAGCTCTGGTGAAGCTGCACAAACCGCTGCTGCTGTGGATCAAGGAGAGCCACGCTGCCTGCAAAGAGGAGGAGCTCGGGGGCGCTACATGGTAGGTGTTCTCTTTTGACAAAATCCCACAAGGGGAAGAAGTCCTGTGCTGCTGGGATGGGCTGGCCACAGACATCTGTAGAGCTTCTACCAAATGCATTGACATTGTACTAGGCTAGGGCTGTGCGTACAAATGCTGTCGCCGCCATCCTCCCATCCTAGAGCAATGAATAACAGGTCAAGTTTAGATCCAACACACTGAGATGCCTGCAACACTCTCAGAACTGTCCTGGAGGAGCAAACGTCATCTCAGGACTCAGGCCAGTTCTGCCCCTGCTCTGGGAGTCTGGTGAGAGTTTCACCCTACCCCTCACCTTCCCAAGCAGGATGCAAAGATTTCCAGGGAAATGTTGCTAGGGGGGACCTTTAGGCGGACTCAACCCTCTTCCCTGCCCGGCATTTCCCTGGAAGGCCTCACCTCCTACAGCCTTTGTTCACCCTCACCTCTAAGGGTGTTAGGATGAAAAACAAGTAAGACAGAGAAAAACAAAACAAAAGCCAAAAAGAGCGAAGCAAATTTTACCTTTCAGTTCAAATGGAATGATCAGCATGGTCTCCACGGGAATAAAAGCTAAGAGCATATAACCTCTGCCCTCCCATGATTCCACCTAAAGCTAAGAACATATAACCTGTGCCCTTCCCATGATTCCACCCAAAGCTAAGAGCATATAACTTGTGCCCGCCCTGTGATTCCACCTAAAGCTAAGAACATATAACCTGTGGCCTTTCGTGATTCCACCCAAAGCTAAGAACATATAACCTGTGCCCTCCCATGATTCCACCCAAAGCTAAGAACATATAACCTGTGCCCTTCCCATGATTTCACCCAAAGCTACGAACATATAACCTGTGCCCTCCCATGGTTCCACCCAAAGCTAAGAGAATATAACCTGTGCCCTTCCCATGATTCCACCCAAAGCTAAGAACATAATAACCTGTGCCCTCCCATGATTCCACCCAAAGCTAAGAGCATATAATCTGTGCCCTTACCATGATTCCACCTAAAGCTAAGAACATATCACCTGTGCCCTTCCCATGATTCCACCCAAAGCTAAGAGCATATAACCTGTGCCCTTCCATGATTCCACCCCAGTACAACCAGACAGAGCCACTGAAGGTACAGAGACTGCACGGCATTTGTTCCCAGATGCGAAGCAGTCCAACGGTGTGTCTGAGGCCCTTCACCAGAGACAAAGGGTCTGGCACACACCTTCTGTGTCTTCCCTCCTAAGCTTGCTCTCCTCTATCCATATGGGTGGGGTCACTAACCATTTGGCCAATAGAAACCTATCCTTGACACGTGCTTGTCTTTCACCCTTTCCATCATTTTTATGTCATCAATCATTTCCTTCTGTTGAGTCTATGTCTTCAATCCTGACTGAATCCATCTACCTCATTCTATCCCCCTATTGCCACTATCAATACCCAGGCCAAGCACTAACAAACCACCATCATCACGACCACCACCATCATCTCTACCACCATCACCACCATCATCGCCACCATCATCATCATCACCATCACCACCACCACCACCACCACCATCACCACCACCACCATCACCAGCATCACCACCACCATCATCGCCACCAGCACCATCATCTCTACCACCATCACCACCATCATTGCCACCATCATCATCACCACCATGATCACCATCATCACCACCATCACCACCACCATCATCATCACCACCACCACCACCACCATCATCACTACCATCACCATCACCATCATCACCACCACCACCATCACCATCATCACTACCACCATCACCACCACCACCACCATCATCATCACTACCATCACCATCACCACCACCATCATCACTACCATCACCACCATCATCACTACCATCACCATCATCACCACCACCACCATCACCATCATCACTACCACCATCACCACCACCACCACCACCATCATCACCACCATCACCACCACCACCATCACCATCACCACCACCACCACCACCATCATCACTACCATCACCACCACCACCACCACCGCCATCATCACTGCCATCACCATCATCACCACCACTACCATCATCACTATCATCACCATCACCACCACCACCATCACAATCATCACCACCACCATCTCTACCACCATCACCACCATCATCGCCATCATCATCATCACCACCATGATCACCATCATCACCACCATCACCTCCACCATTACCATCATCACCACCACCACCACTACCACCATCACTACTATCACCACCATCACCACTACCACCATCTCTACCACCATCACCACCATCATCGCCACCATCATCATCACCACCATGATCACCATCATCACCACCACCATCACCATTATCACCACCATCACCATCACCACCACTACCACCACCATCATCACTACCACCATCACCACCACCACCACCATCATCATCACCATCACCATCTTTGCTACCATCACCAACACGATCACCATCATCACCATGACCATCATTACCACCACTACCACCACCATCATCTCTACCACCATCATCACCATCATTGCCATCATCATCAGCACCATCATCATCATTGGCACCATCACCATCATCACCACCACCATCACCACCACCACAACCATCATCACAATCACCACCACCACCATCACCACCACCACCATCACCATCACCACCACCATCACCATCATCGCCACCATCATCACCAACACGATCACCATCATCACCATCACCATCATTACCACCACCACCATCTCTACCATCACCACCACCACCACCACCATAACCACGATCATCACCACCATCACCATCACTATCATCACTACCACCACCATCATCACCACCATCATATCATCACATCACCATCACCATTGCCACCATCACCACCACTACCAACACCAGCATGACTATCATCACTACCACCATCACTGCCATCACCACCACCACAATCACCATCATCTCTACCATCAACACCACCACCACCATCATCACCATCATTGCCACCATCACCATCATCACATCACCACATCAACGCCATCATCACTACTGTATTTCTTAATTATTGCAGTAACTTCCCAACTAACCCTCCAGCCTTGTTTTGCTCCAAATCCATTCTCCAAAACTCAATAGGTCCTTCTCCCACTGAGAAGCCTTTGATGCTTCCCACTAGCTTTGAAAACTCTTTAGAAAGACCTGCAAGTCCCTGCAAGATCTCCAGCCTGGTCTGTAGGCACAATCTCTAAGAGTCTACACTTCAGCCACAAGAAAGGATCTTTTGAGTCTTTTGCCTCATTATGTTCTAACCCACCTTCCAACCTTCTGCCGCGAACCTTCTTCCTGCCTTTGCTCCATGTCCAATTCCAAGTCTTGCCTGGTCATTTTCTATTCATCCTTCAAGTATCATGTTAAATGTCCCTTGTTCTTTATGTTGCAGGGATGCTCTTCCAGACACTAGATAGGAAGCCATGGCAAAGGCTGCAGAGCACCTCTAGCTCCCCATCAGCGCACCAGGGTACTGGACTCCACCTGCTGGTTTACTCATCAGCCTTCACAACTGACATTCAGTAAATATCTGTGCATGTACAAATGATGAATAAACACTTCCTATTAGAGTTTACATAGCCTGATGAGCTTCTCCAGAGAGAGCCGTTTTATCAAGAGTTTGGGGTCTCTATTTTCATTTTGAGAGCATTTTTTAAAAATCAGTTTTGATGGGTTGGAGTACAGCAGTGAAGCAAGGCTTTTGCTGCAACACCCACTTTCCTTAGCAGACAGTCTACTGCCCAGACAAAAGGATCTGCTGCTCCATACACGTAAGCTTGAGGCAGATGCTGCAGGAATCACAGGCGCCTGAACATACAGGAAGCACCCAGGGTAGCCTAGCAATCAGACACAAGCTGATGCTTCCTGGCCAGCAGGCTCGCCTGGGTTCCCACAGGAACTGGATGGGCGCTACCACCTGAAGAGCTGCACCACTGGTCACGTGAGGGCCAGGAGAGCCTTCCATGAGCAAGACAGAAGGAAAAGGACTGACTTGGTGACTGGCAGAAGAGACTTGTCTTTCAAGGATTACAGCTGCATGAACAGCAATAAAAGACATTTCCTTTGTTCCAGACAAGACTGTGGAGAAGCAATGGCCCATCCAGCAGGACCCTGGACACTGTCTGGAAGAAGTTTCGAATGTAAAGATGAAGGAGAAAAGAAAAACAAGAGAGGATGCTAAATGGTTATGGCACATTTGGCAGGACCCTGGACACTGTCGACAGGAATCTTTCCAAATGTAAAGATGAAGGAGAAAAGAAAGAAAAGGAGGAGGCTGAACAGTGGCGAGGCTACGAAGGCTGAGCAGCTGCCGGCCTGGATGGAAGGTGCCCCGCGTGCCGCCGGGTGCCGGCCTGGGTGGAAGGTGCCCCGCGTGCTGCCGGCTGCCGGCCTGGGTGGGAGGCGCCCCGCGTGCCGCCAGCTCTCTCCGCTTCCTGCTTTGCTTCCTTTGCTGAAGGACTGTGTGGACCTAGGGCCAGAATGGCCCCCGGGGAGCTGGCCAGGACCGCATGCTGGTGACAACGGTGCAGAAACCTCGGGGAATGAGGTGCCGGTGTTTTTCTCTGCTCTGCCTCGTCATTTTTCATGCTATTCCCCACATGGTTGCTGTACCTAGATGGCTCCTACAGGAGGCCCAGGGGGAGTTGGCAGCCTCTCCACACCAGTGCGCCTGCGCTGGCCTCACTCGGCCTTCCCTCAGCCCACTCAGCCTGTCCTCCGCCTGTGGCCCGTCCTCCTCCGTGGACCCTCAGCTGCCGCCGTTCCTCACCCTCCTTCTTGCACAACACCATTTCCCCAGCCCGGCACCTTCAAGAGAAATCCATGGTCAAATTCCCAACCTTGCCCTGCACCCACCCTTCCGGGGTCCTTGTCTACTCACTGCACCACCAAATCAGCCAGCAGCAACCGTGGCACCACCCTCCCCTCTCGCTCCTGTCATTTTCCCAGCGCCCAGTGGGTCCTGGATGTGTCCCTCGGACATCACTGTACCACCTCTGCCTTCACAGGGGTCAAACACCCCAACCACCTTCAGGCCTCCAAACCGATCCCTCTCCAAATCCCCCCATTCTGTCACAGCCTTCTTCCTTAACACACAGCAGTCAGGCCACCGAACTCTGAGACAAACCCTCCGTGGATAGGTCAACAGCCTTCCCACCCCGCCCCACCCATGTGCCCTCTACTCAGCCCGGTGTCCTCACCACAGCCCCTACGTGGCTAAGCTCTCATGATTCCGTGCCTCTAAACAAGGTGGCTCTTGGCCCAGGCTTTCCTGTATCCCTGACATGGCTGTGCACATTCCCACCTGTGCCTTCCCCGCCACCCTCCCCCTCCCTTACACAGAGGTCCTTGTGGGCTCCCTGGGGCTCACAGAGTGATTCTGATAGCGATGGGAGGTAGCCGAATGCCTAGGCAGGCAGGGGCAGCTGCCCAATGGAGACCTGCCTCTAAGCCAAATAACAGCCTGAAGGCTGAAAGACCCAGACTATTGGTCCCGGATAAAACCCACGACCCAGAGTGAAACTTCTGTTCCTGTTTGCCTGTCCTTTCCCAATTGATTCTTTCTGAATAATGCCTTTTAACCAATCAAATGTTGCCTTTCCAATACTATCTAGAGCCTGCCCCTCCCCTATTCAGAGCCCACAAAAGCCCTGGAGTCAGACACATTGGAGGGACTTTCCCACCTTCTGGTTGGGGGACCACCTGCATGTCCCATGTCCCCTCTCTGCAGAAAGCTCTTTCATCACTCAACAAAACTCCCCCTGCTCGCAGCTTGATTGTAGGCACATCCTCATTCTTCTTGGATGCTGGACAAGAGCTCGGGACCCGCCAAGTACAGGTCCCCAGAAAGGCTGTCACACCGGCTCCTTGCCCTCGCCAGCAGAGGGCAGCTGCCCTACATGATGGGGCCAGGGGCCGACTGAGCTGCTAACATGCCACCCTCTGTTGGACTGTGGATGGCAGAACTAAAAGAGCTAATTAGCAAACTAACACCCTCTCTGGGGCTTCAGGGTCATGGGCACCCGAGTCTGGGTGCCACTATGTCTCCCTCAAGGCAACACACCTGGTCTGGCTGTGGGCCCCGCATGAAGCTTGCTCTTGTGTCCCTACTTGGAGAGGCTGGCTGGGTCCCACACCTGCTCACTCACCTGCTCCCGCCTGCAGAGAGCTGAGCTCAGCGGGTTGAGTAGACGAGGCACCCCTGCTGCGAGTCTGGCAAATGGGGCCAAGAGAACATTCCTGTGTCACTTTAGCACCCACTGCAGCACTCCAGGCTCCTCCATGCCAGCTGGTCTTGCCCCGGGAGGGCACGGCCACTAAGAAGAGGCCTCTCGGGTCCCCGTGAGTCCCCGCCTCTGGGCACAGAGGAGTCACCCAAGAAAAGGCTGTGGAATGAATCTACATCAGAATTCTGCTTGTTTTGATTCATGTGCTTTTCACTCTAAACTCACGGAAGCTCCACTCTCCCAGTACCATTTTGTCCCAGCACGGACCTCAGAGTTAAATTTGTATTAGGAAAGAGGTGGGGCGACAGCCACACAGTGCGAATTCCGTCCCGTTCCATCTGCATATTTCATTTGCTCTTTAAATGTTCTCAATATTTCATAGTAAGATGCCGTTCTGTGTGATTTTTTCCTGATGCTGTCGTCGTGAGGCGGGTTTCCTCCCCCTTCAAAATCTCTTAATGAAAAAAACAAAAAAACACAAAGCTGCCACTTATCTTGTCTGTTTCAATGGAGCCTTGAGTCTCTGAAATGTCAAAGGGAGAGGAAGCCTGTACTGCAGGCTGCAAGCGTACCTGAAACACCTGTCCTGCCCTATGGGGACTCACAGGAACGAGGCCAGTCGCTAGGTACTGCCTTGGCTGAGAGACCGTGGAAACATGGCCAGTTTTCATCTAAGAGGTAACCAGCATCCTCTGCAAATTCTACAGAAAAATGGGTCTGGGGAGGATCAAAACCAGCTCACCAGGCACAAAAGCCAGCCACAAGCCCCACACACACAAAAGGGGCCACCAGCCCCAGCCGCCCCCACACTCCTCCCTGGCCTTGGTGCCTCTGCTTCCTGAGCTCCAGACGCTCCGTAGGGATGGGCCTCAAGTGACTTGTTTTTTCAGAAATAAAAGAGGCGACCTTTGGAAGAAGTCTATAAATACAAAAGTCACAGCACTCCACTGGCTCCTTCTCACAATTACGCTGGAATTCCGGGTAATGTGCAGACTAGGAAGCCCAAGGCCACCCTACTCCGCTTCCTTTCAAACAGCTGCTGAGGAAGGCGCCGGCTCCGGGTGGCTGGCAGGCATCCCCAGCACTCCCACGCTGGAGGTGAGCTGCAGAGAAGCGGCGCAGGTGTGCCCACAGGTGAGCCACCCACCTGCCCCTCCGTAACAGGGACCACTGTTATGGCGGAGAGAGCCCGGGTTCCGCCCAGAGATGGGAAACTTAAGGCTCACTCCCAAATCAATGATGCACCAGCCATTCGACCTGGGAGAGTCATGAACAAAACCAAACCTCAATCTTCTCTTCCACAAAACAACTAAACTGAAGCGGGCCCTGCCCAGTTGGCTGATGTGAAGGTCTCTGTGGAAATTTGTGTCAAAGAGCTCTGGAGGCTCACCCTTCCCTGCCCGGCAGCTGATGTGGGCGTGAGTGACCCGCACAGCACAGGTCGGGGCAGCCTCTGTCCTGGACACGTGCGTTCCACCATGCAGCGGGCACGGCTATCCCTCCTGCCTCACCCACAAGAGGCCGGGCACAGACAGGCTCAGTAACCCCCACGGGGCCACTCTGCCAGCCCAGGACAGGCCCATGTCAAAGGCAGGAAGCCTGGCTCAGCCCCCAGGCTTCCTGCTCGCTACCCTGATGACACCCACAGAAGCCAGGGGGTTTCTGGGGAGCGCCCTCGCCCTCCTTGGATATGGCTGCCCATGGCGCTGAGTCTGCCCGAGGTGCTGAGTCTCTGGCACACACTAACGGGCAACCCCTTCCCCTCGAGAAGGCCAACATGCCAGTGTGTTCTAGAGAGGCTGCCTTCAGGACGCAGTGCAGCCAGGAACCACCCGAATGGGGTGGGTGGAGCCAGCAAGTCCCAGATGGAGCCAGGAGCTCAGGACAACCTGATCACTCACTACGGCCGATTTGTGCCCAACAATTCTTACCAATACCACATCACTTCGGGAAAACCACTCCTCCTCGTGTGAGTCTGGAGCTACCTCCAGCCATGATCAATAGCTGCAGGTACCCAAATGCTCCGCATACACATGTCTGCCTGGCAGGGGCAGAACTGGGAACCTGCTGCTGGATGGACAGATGGGGCAGGGAGGCTCCACCCTGGTCACCAGAACCAGCACATTCACGGGAAACAAGGTGCTCGATACACAACCCTCCAGTGCCACGGCCTCACCCATGGAAGACACTCTCACTCCACCACCGAGACTGTGCGCCAGTGGAGGGAGACCAACGCGACCACAGGACAACAAGCGACATCCAGCACGCACCTCACCTGGGTGGGAAATCGGTATTTGTTCAATGGCTGCCAAACCAGGCCAGCAAGCCGCCTGAGAGGGCTGGGCCCAGACATGCCTGTCCCCTGGGACCAGGTTTGAAGAGGTCACCTGAAGAGGTCGCCTGCTGGGGCAGGGATTCCTTGACCTATCACCTTCCCACCCACTCTGAATGAAGCCGCAGCTGAGGCACCGAGGCTGTAGCAGTGGCAAGCAGGAGTTGAGGCGTCAGAGCCGCCGGCATTTGCTCTACAGAAGTAAAGCGAATCTTGAGCTCGCATTCTCGACAGTGCTCTTTACTTTCTGAAGAAATTTCCAATTTCTTGTCAGATTTCATTTCAAGTTCACAACGTCCCTCTCCATTCAGACCAAGTCCATTCCCGCGCGGAGCATCGGCCCCCAGGAGCGAGAGGACGTGAGCCGCTGGCTCTGTGGACGCTCCTGAGCACGCTGGGCTCTCCAGACGTTCCCCAGTCTCTTGCTAGGTGTTTCAGGGACCCCGTTCCAGACTGTGCTCACCTGCCCCACAGGCTGTTTTCTGGGACACTATTTGAGTCGTCTCTCTGGCCGCTGGCAAAATGCCTAGGCTTCCTTCTGCTGTTTCCCAAAGCACCAGCTGGACGCCCACCCTGCGTGGAAGGGGGTGGCTGTCCCTGTAGCACCCAAGGCTGGCATAAGTCTGCTGGAGACTGGGCTGGGGGATGTTGAGGGTAACCCAGAGAGATGCAAGGTCACAGTAACTCATAATGTTCTCAACACGTGTCTGCCCAGTAAAGGCAGAGTTACATGAAATTTGTAAAATCATTGGCTCTCTTTCCTTTATGTATTATTCAGTATCAATTCTTCCTTCCTTCCTTAATTTGCAGAAGAAAACTAGAATAGCTGGTTTATCATTCAAAGTTCAAAAAGAAAAGGCTATTGCTTTAAGATGGGGCCTAATCTGCTTCTGAAATGAAGGGGCTTCTGTGGTCTCTCAGACGTGCTCAGAGTCCCCCCACTGAACGTGAGAAACATCATCTCCGCTGAAAGCAACTCCACTCTTGGGGGCACTGGTATCTGCAGACAGGCTCAGTTGGCATTGCTGGGAGGGGTGGGCCCTGCCGGCATCCGATGGCAATGGCTGGGTGACCTGCTACACATCCTGCAACCACTCACACAGCAGGTGGGCACGCGACCACCCCAGTCACGAATTATCTGATCCGAATGTCAATCGGGCCGAGCTAGAGAAACTCTGCTTTAGAGGAAAGAATGAACCTTTGAGGATATGTGGACTCTAGTCTAATACAGTAACAAGAAGCAAGGTAGAAGAAACTACATATAACGTACTGCACGGATCTAAGAAAGAGGAAACAATGTGTGCGTGTGCATATATAAATGTACACAACTTTATGTATGTGTCATCATATGTGGTACACATATTCTTACAACATTTCTGTAGTGACCTACAGAAGAAAGGGTGAAACAGGCTCACCAGGACAGGAAGAGCAGCCAGGCTCCCTTCAATAAACCTCATTTTCTGCATTTAACTTTGGACTCATGAAATATTTTACATAACTACAAAGCAAAATTTATTTTTTTAAAAAGTAATCCAGCCAGGCACAATGGCTAATGCCTATAATCCTAACACTTCGGGAGGCCGAGGCAGGAGGATCACTTGAGGCCAGGAGTTCAAGACCAGCCTGGGCAACATAGGGAGACTTTGTCAGTACTAAAAATAAAAATAAATAAATTAGGCTGGACATGGTGGCT
>CAUYQU010026149.1:0-23455 GCA_963574635.1 Cheracebus regulus
TTGAATCCCACCTGATGGGGTAATGCTCTAGAGTCAATAAATCCTCCATTATCTAGCTTTGAATTTCATAGTCTCCTGGTGAACACACTCATTTCCATTCCTCCATGTGTCTTTCGTTGCCCTTGTTAGTACATATTACCAGATACTGAACTTCCTTAAGTAAATAGGCTATCTCCTTCCTGAGAAATGGCTTTGCTGAGAGATCTGACTGACTGTGTGGATTAACTTGAAGACACTGAGGGGTGGTTAAGGCAAATTCTGCTGAGGAACAAACATCATCTCGTAAGGCATTTGTCTCAGTGAATTTATTGCATGGTTTCAGAGAAACGCAGTTTGCTTCAACAAGGAAGCATGAAGGAAGGTTTGCTTCTGCTAGCCCAGAAGGTTCATAGGAATCTAGGGATTCAAGAATCTCCATCTTGCCCCATCAAATAGCCTCACAAAAGGTTGTAGAATGCCTGTCTTTTTCTATTAGAGACCTGATTTTGACACTGGAGACCTGTTCAGGCTGGATATTCACTGCAGACTGCTCTATTGGCACAGAAAAACAGTTTCTTTACAAGCTGCAATAAAGGTCTTTGGGCTTCAACTGGCATTTGGTTTTTTTTAGCCTATCATTCTTTTCTATCAAAGATTTTAATGCTGTTAACAATAACCAGGTCTCTTGTATTCTCTTTACACCATACCATTAAAGAGCAACTGCCGTTGTAAAACCCAGCACCTCACCTTCTATCTGAAGTTTATCTTATTTTGCTGTAGACTAAATCCTTAGTAATTGTGATACCAATATATGCATGAGCTGTCATCACCAAATACCAACAGCAAATGAATCTTTATTGCTGTTGGACTCTTCAGATTTTAATCTGAGTTCCCCAGAGAGCAAAGCCTGAAGCCTTGAACTTTTATTGAAGCATTTAATCCCAGGAAGAAGGAGGGAAGGAAATCAGAAGTAAGATAGAAATAAGGAGACACCAATACAATAATGTATCATTTAGCTGGCCACTGCATTGGATCAAATGCAACAGATTGATAGATTTCACTGTGATCCCTTTTCCAGGAGGTTACAGAAGCAACTGCTTCTCAGTCTGGTCTATTCTTAGAAGGGAGAACATGTATCCATCAGCTCCTGTATCCCACAGGTCACCCTACAGCTGCCTGTCTCTCATCGGTTCAACTCACAGGGTTTAACTCACACACATCTAGCTTATGCATGTAAGGACTGCAAGAGAGCCCTGAGATATCTTATGCTTTAATGTGAACCAAGAAGCAACAGGTATAAGGCAAAAGGTATGCAGGGCAGACATGCAATGAGACAGTCTCAGGTTGTACCTATGTGAAGTTGGCAGCTGTAACTCATGCAGGATTGGGTTGTCTCAGCCGCGGTTAAAGTAACTGGTAAGAGTCTGAAGCAGAAAAGAAAGGATATATTATAAGGATCTGGTATATAGATCAAAATTATTAACTAAAGATCATATTGGAGGCTAAAGGTAAGACTATCCAGTACAATTTGGTCATTCTTATTTGTATAGATATAGATGATAGATAGATAGAGCTATAATCTACTCAGGTATTTTCATTTGGATTTTCAATTTGCATATTAGGATTATAATTAAAAATAATAATTTCTCTCTATGTATATGCATATTTTTGTAGATGTACTAAATTTTTTATTTTAAAATAACATTAAATCTGCCTTTCAAGAAGAAAAGTAAAACTTATGTTTTGCTGTTTATGATTATCCATATGCACACCACCACACACGCACACACACACACACACACACACACACACACAGGGGCAGGGATCTATAATCTTCACTAAAATATTAAAATGTGCAAGTATTTTAAAAAGAAATAAGATGTGAGCCATTTATATTTTTCTATAGACATCATCCTACGTATCTTGGGTGCATAGACTATATAGAAAATAAAACTGTTTCTTTATTTAAGACATTTGTAATTGGAGAAATATACAAAAATATAGAGACACAGCAAAATACACTCAAATGTGAGGGGGTGTGAATATACACATGCATATGTGTGTACATTTCTTTGACAAGCCTTAGTCATTCTCCCACTCCTATGTTTCAAACAGCTCTAACAATTCAGATGGAAGTCCAGCCCAGTTCTCATCATTTACAGAAAATTATAAATGGTATTATAAGTAAAGATCAGTATTTATTTTTGAATAAGTAAAACTTGATTGTATAAATACTGTGCATGAATGTAGAATAATATTGTCCAAAGTATAATACATTTGAAAAATTGTGTGTGTGTGTGTGTGTGTGTGAGAGAGAGAGATTTGTGCTCTATTGGAACATAAAATACTGTTTCTATTTTTTACAAATCAAGAAAAGAATAGATGATGCATATGTTGGAAAACAGTTGAAAAAGTAGATTACTGAAGTTAATACATTATTTACAAAAAAAGTATTAGAAGCTAAAAGGGTTACATTTATAATATCTTTAGCCTACATAACTCTTTGTGAATATATACCTATGTAAGGAGGAACACTAAATTCTCTATTCTTGAAGAGTTGTTACAATTCTGTGCAAAATCATAGTCTGATAAATTTGTAGGAAACTACAAATAGACTGCTGATTAAATATTCCACATGTAGGTTAGCGATTGAAGTCCACCTTTGGCTCAAGATGGTGTTGAGTTCTCTTTTCCTGGGGTGTTGTCTCTGGGTTCATGTGGTGGCTCAGCACATTGTTAGTGTGATTCTTTCCCATTCTAGATCTCTGTTATGGGAACATGTAATTTCTTCATCATTCTATTTTTTAGATAAATTGGAGTCCATAAAATCCTTCTTTGAAGGAAAACATAAAAACCTCTGTAACAAGTTTAAACAAAAATTGAGAGTTTATTATAACTAAGAAAATCAGAGCCAAATGTGTAATTACTAGTGCTCCCCAGCTATTAATCAGTGATGATGGTATTCAGAAAGAACCCATCCCTCTCAATAAGCTCACCAACCTTTATAATTTTTAATTACACCAAAATTTCTTACCCCTTAATATTAACTCCAGAGATCTTGCTCTTTCAACTGGGTGTGCTACAAAGCCCATTACTAAATTATTACATGATGTAGTTGGGCACCAGCAAGAATTCACGTTATTAGACACTGGGATGAAAGGGCACATCATTTAAAATAGGAACATTTGAGAATTCCTTTCATTTTTTCTTTTCTTTCTTTTATTTGTATAATATTTCATAACCGAGAGCTAAAGATGAATAATTATACGTAAGCGATTTATCTCCCCATGTTTCTTAACATACCACCATTCATACCGAGTCTCACAATATGTTTGAGCTAATTTTTATAAGGTGATTTTTGAGCAGATGAAAAAAGCTTTTTTAATGGGGGTGTTTATATGAAGGATATAATATGGAGACATGATTACAATGTGAAGAAATTGTGATCTTACTTTGATCATCTGACCTTCTCTCCAGCAAATATCTCTGATTTCCTGCAAGAATTCTAATTAAATTAATCTATCATCACTCGCTATTAAATACATTATCTGCAAAGCATACTGTTATAGACATTGGAACACTGCCCATTCCCTGTGGTTCTTCTTTTTTAAAAAATCATCACTCCTACTCTGGGTAGTGTAATAATTTATTTTATGCAAGTTCTAATTCTTTTTCTTCAGCAACATTTTTTTGGAGGGGAAATCCAATGATTAGTAGAAGAACCAATTGCACAGAAAAACCCAACCATTCTTTAGTATAGACATTCACTATCTAGTGCAACTTTTTAACTCCATATTGCTTAATTATTTTTAGTTTGTTTATTCTTCTTGAGACCTGGCTGAAAATTTTGCCCCTAGCCTTTCCATATATGGATGGCATTCTCTCTGTGTAATATCCCACCTTGCAAATCAAACTGAGAGCCTCTCCCTCTTTCCTATGGTTTCTTCAGCTTCATAATATGATGGTGATTGTTTTATTCTTTTCTGTTCGAGTTTAACATTTTTTCTCCCTACACATGTAAATATTTTAAGTATTTGTATTTATTTAATCTTAATTCAAGTAGAAATCTTATTGAGAGAACAAGAGTCTATTCCCTACTACTGAGTGATGATAAAGAATGAAGACAACATGCCTTCATGAAAGATTGAAAGAGCCCTTACTATGGACTAAGCACTAAATTAGGCATCTTCACAAACATAGTATCTCATTTAAAGCTAACATCACAAATATAGGAGCAGGCATCTTTATGCATATGTGGTAATTTCAGAGAAAATAGTACTTTGCCTAAGATCAGAGTAATCACTGAGTAGCATGAAGATTTGAGCCTAGTCTTCCAATTAAATCTTATGCTTTTATATCAGCAATGTGGTTTCCTAGTACTCAAACTAATCCTAAGCAGATGATGGCATGTTAATTATATTCCGAAGACTTTCGCTGAGTCTCTATCAAAATTTCTTTTGCCTTTAGGAACCTCAGAATGCCATGGTTTTAGGTCTATAGGATTTAATGCAATAGCAACTTTGTCAGTACATTTTTTGTTACTTCACTCCCACATTAGTGTCATCAAAGTACCCTTATGAACAAATCTGGCTCCATAAAAATGACATTGTAGTTACACTTGCTTGGTTGTTGAACAGCAGTTACAGTGTAATTAGTGCCACTTAATGGAAAGCGTTACTGAAGTGCATATCGTTATTAATCAAACTCCAATATAAAGCTGGCTACAGTAATAATGAGTGCAATTATGGGCTGATGAACTGTTAAACTTGAAAACTGACCCTAACCAAATTCTCTTTCTTCAGAAAGTAATAAAACTCAAAGGGCTGAAAATCACTTTATTTCTCTGGGCTCTCTTGCCACAAAAACAACCTGGGAGATATTTTCTCATGCTCCCTGTTTTATAATTTCATGCACACTGAAGCTTGTAAAGTGGTGTGAGGATTGGAAAATGTGACCCTAAAGATGGGGTCAACTCTAATCTGAACCTGACAAGATTTGATTCAGCCCAGACTCATTACCTACCAGACAATGTGGAATTTTATCCAACTACTTTGCAGAGTTTCACACACACCAAAATCAAACATTAAAAAATGTCCATTGAGTGTGAATTAGCTAGCAGGCGAATTCAGGTTCATGACAAAATACTTGTTCCTTTAAAAGTATTTAACAATTCCCTACAGGCTTATGTAAGATGAGAGTCTAGTTCCCAGTTAGGCTTCTCTAAGTCTTGCAATGGCTATTTGACAAACCTTTAATGGCATCTGCATTTCTTAGTATTGGAAACCATGTTTAAAGTTTACATAATATTTGGCATGTTTAAAGCGGGGTTTCTTACCTTGTCTTGTTTTAGTTCCACAAATATTTCTATGTATGCTCCTTTATAAACAAAACAGCCTTACTTTTTCCTGGTAGTGATTCAAATGTCTTTTCACTCTTAAGATTTTCTAAACATTTTCTGCAGGTGCATGAGCTAGGTATCTCACATCATCTGATCGCTGAGGAGGAAAATTCCTGCTCTGACCCACAGGCCGCATTTTATATATTGCTGTCAGGATTGGAAATTTTATCAAGTTAATAAATACTAATAAAGAGAATTGGAAAAAAATTGCTAAATTTACCAAATAAGGCACCCCAGAGCTATCTCTAACAACGTGTACCCTGACAGATATGAACTGAGGTTGAAACACACAGGAAAGGAAAAGAACAAAGAGAAAAGAGAATTAAAGCCTAAAAGTAATTGCACAATCTATTGAAGACAGCTATGAAAATTACCCTAAAATGGAAGGAGATGTGTAAAAAAAGGCACCCTGAGAGTATTCTGTTACTGTTACTTTCACTGATAGCTAAAGAATTAAACCAAATTCTTTACCATGCACTCATATAGTCTTCTGTCATTTGGCACTAAACTCATGTTTCAGTCCTTTTCCTCACATCAACGAAAGTGCATGCTATTGGATTGATAAATATGCCTTATGTTATGCTTCTCTTGCCTCATTATCACACGTAATTATGTCTTTTCAGTTTTTCAGCAACATTCTTGAATTGGGTGCATAACTGTTATCTTGAAGGTTCTGTAAGGAGAGGGAGGATGATTAGGGGAGAAAAGGCCAGAACCACGAGGGAAGAGAATTCAGCTCAATTTCCCTGATTCAGTCTCCTTTTAACAACTCTCACTATGCCCCAGCATAATCAATAATTCCAAATGCATTCACCAATAATTTTCTCTATCTAGTAGGCTCAAATGGGTACCATTTCCTTACTGGATCAAGAAATAGATAAAAAGCTTTTTAAAGAAAAAATGCTAGCTAAATTACAACTATCACTATGTAGTTATTTTCTGTCATGTTCCTAAATATGTTTTCCACTTTTTATATTGAGTTACTTTGACTCTTGACTCTAAAGTTATTCCCAGACAGAAACCTTCCATTCATTTAAAATACATTACACACACACACACACACACAGGAATTGGGAACATATATATGTATATGTGTGTGTGTGTGTGTGGGTGTGTGTGTTTTGGACCTATATTGAGAGAGAGAATTGGAAAAAAAATACACACACACACACAGGAATTGGGAACATATATATGTATATGTATGTATGTATATATATATATATGTTTTGAACATATATTGAGAGAGAGAATTGGAAAAAATACACACACACACACACACACACACACACACACACACACACACACACACATACACATACCTGTTTCCTTCATGTTGAAGGGGAGGGCTACTTGTATATTATCGTAATTCCTTAACTGAACTGGAATATACACATATATATTCATACATATATATATATGATTCAATTACCTCCCACTGGGTCCCTCCCACAACATGTGAGAATTATGGGAGCTACAAGATGATATTTGGGTGTGGACACAGTGCCAAACCATATCATCTGCAATTAAAAAATAAAGCCAAAAGCAATGGTTCCATTGATACGGTTGTGTTTAAGGATTCAAATAAATGGTGATTATTAATCTCATACAGCAAGCTTGTATTTACATATTTAACTTACTATTTTCCAAACATTTCCATGCTAGTTTTAATGAACTCTTCTAGCCTCCCAAGTCTAAAGCTTGTCAAGAGAGCACAAGATGAATAACTAACTCCACTCTCAAAAGTAAATACAAAAATGGAAGGAAAGTGATATAAATGTATCAAAGAGAAAGTGACAGTATGATATTCACCAAATTTTAAGTATCCCAAAAAACACTGTATATACTAAGAGAAAATAAACAGATCATTGTACTTCATTACGTGAAACAAATCTAAGGCAGCTCATTCATTTTTCTTCCCACGAAGGATCTCTTTCCTTTAACTAAGACTGATAAGAAGGGAAAATATGAGCTGAGCTCATCTTTTTCTAACTGCATTAAGAACTCAGTACGTTATTCAGATAAAACATAAAGTATGCTAAAAGAGTCATATGTATGCTAAAAGGATTAACCATTTCACTTTCTCCTGTAACTAAAGAAGTTATGCATCTGTGTGCGTGTGTGTGTGTGTGTTAGATTTACTTTTCTGTATGTCAATATTTATCACATTTAACTATTGCAATAAAGCTCATCAAATTCTACTGTAAGGATAAGATGTGATTCTATATCAGGAGTTTCAGAAAGTACACACATCAGAAACTCTTTGAAATGTGGGCCTTGCCAAAAATAATGGTTCGCAGGGCCATTATAATGAGTCCTATGAACAATTCCAATTCCATATGCACTCTTTTCTTTCCTTCATGTTGAAGAGGAGGGCTACTTGTAGATCACTGCAACTCCTTTACTGAATTCAAAGAAATAGAAAGTATTTCAAAAATCATGTGATCTGACTATCTTTATATTTGTACAAAGGCAATGATGAGAGAGAGAAGTTACAGGCAATGCCCTAAGTCTACTCTTAGTTATTGCCACAGTAGGGCTGGAAACCTTGTTTTCTGGAGACTGCTTCAGAGCATTTTCCACGACTGAAAAAATTATTATTTATATGTTCTTTGCCTTAAAAGTGTTCTTTGTAGGATTGCTTAGTAACAAAATTTTAAATTACATTTAAAACTCAGTTTAATAAATGCATATTCAACTCTCACAAGAGCAATGTGATCTAGGCAGTGTGGCCCAGAGAACCAGCCACTAACGACTGGAAGACTTAAGACTTCACCCAGCCTTTGCCAGTAAATAACTTGGAATTCATCTGCAATATGTCTTGACCTCAGTTTCCTGAGATGAAAAGATAGAGATCTATGTTAGAATACACTAATATCCAATCCAGTTTGATTTATATCATTATCTAAACTTTTCAGTTAACTATTTCTTAAAGATAAAACTCTAACTAAAACTAAAAGCACTTCAATTGAAACAGAAAACATTTATGAAACTTACATTGAGAATTTGTATGTAAAGTTTATAATTATTCTATTAATTATGATATTTATGTACTTTCAGTCAAACATGATAATTTTTATAGCAGAATTAACTGTTCTAAAAAATTTTGATGATCTTTCCATGAATCAGTTACCTTTCCCTCTCATAAAATGTCCATGGACATTGAGGAAGAAGATTACCCTTAATGTTTAGCCTTTACACCTTAGAAATTTAGCCTTTACACTTTAGCCTTTACACCTTAGAAAGAATGCAAATACTGAACTATTGCAAAAATATACTCATATAAGTAAGGTTGCAATGTAAAACCACAATTTCCAAAAACGTCTTGCCTATCTTTATTTTAAATCTTTTTCAGTTTAAGCACTAGTTCATTAGGCTTAGAATACCTCCTAAATTTTCTATTCCCAAGGAGATCACTTAAAATTTTTATTTTCAAATGTCTTTGGGGGACATCTATATTTTGCTCATTATTTGTTGGTTTTTTGGTTATTAACATGGATATTTAATGTAAGATTCTACATGACACATTTCTGTTTCATTTACTTTATATAAAATAATCTTTTCTACTTTTCTAATAAGGAAAACAAGTCAGAAGTGTTTCTTCATTTCCTTGGCTTCAAAATAATTACCTGAGATACTTACAAAAATATTCCTGATACTTAATGTCACAGGTTGTCTTTTATCAATGCACTAGCATATTTACAACAATGAGTTATAAATATACTACTGCTGTGAGAAAATCAGATTAAATCACTTGTTCTTTAGCTATGTTTCACAATTTTATTGTCAGATAAATTCAAGAAGTTATTACCATTTGATATAACCCAAATTCTCTTGAACTATGCTTTTAAAACTTGTTATACCAGCAACTACTAATATTTTGTCTGTGTTTATCTTTGCAAGTTTAAATTGTAGAAAGTTTATTTCAGTTTTCTCATGTAAAACTTAATTACACTACTGAATACATTATTAAATATATTCTTTTAAACTAAGCATGCACACCATGTTCACAGAAATTATAATGCAGACAGACAGTAAAATCACTGCTTTGCAGTTTACTTTTCCTTAAACTTCTCTATATCTTCCTGTCATGTGAATGCCAGTCTGCTACAGGGAAAACTTGCTGTTAAAAGTTTATTTTTTATTTTTGAGCAGACCATGCCTCTGTGCTTTGACAGTGTTGCATTATAGCATTTAGTGCTCAGAGAGGAAGAGTTCTGTCGCATTGATTTGAGTTACATATGTAGGTGTGATTCCGTTTCTTTTATGTTAGTACACCTGGATCTTAATGTGCAACACCTCTGCTATTTTAGTTCTTTGGATCAATTACATCCAGGATATGTATCAACCCAGATGGTGAGTTTTGAGACTTATAAGTAAATAATTATTTTCATCGTTTACCAAAAATATTATATCATGGCTTGCATTTCTTTACACTTATTTACAGAAAATGTTCAGAAGAAAAACATAAAATATATAATTATATATGTACAATTTTTTATGCAAAAATATCTAGAAATTTTTATTTGGTTTCCTATGCAATTATATTAACATAGGTAAGTTTTCAAGCAAAACTCTCTATTTAACATTTTTACCAGCTGCTAATTACTAGTATTTAGTAACTACCTATTATGTTTCCAGTACAACAATTAGGGTTGATAATTAATGGTTAATTAAAAGATCAGTCTTCATCTTTATAGGATTATGCAAATTACATTAGTTTTACAAAGTGGAGATTATAATCACCTTTATTTACTCCAAATTAGATTATTTTAGGCTAGTTAAGCTTACAGAAAAAGACTTTCCACATAAACAGGAAACCTAAGAAGGCAGAAGGAGGGAAGCTTAGTAATCAATAGACAGAAGAGACAGAGGCTTACTATTAATTGTATAGCAAACAAATATCACATTGATTACAGAAAATAATTCTATAATGGGAAGAAAATGTTCCATTTAAAAGAAACCAAAACTAAATAAAACCATTGAAGTATTTCTTGGCTTTCTAGCACACTTTCTAATGAACCGTTCACACCTCATGAACAGAAATGCCTCAGCAAGCCCTACTTCTGTTATATTATACCATTAATAAGTCCAGCATATCTTAGACATTTTGAACTAAGCAAAGAACACTACTGTGTTCTATTTCACTTTTTGAGGTTTTCACACCAATAATTATCATTTTCATTTTGCCTGTTTTCTCAACTGACCTTGGTGTTAAATTCAATTATTTTTAAAAAATCATATTAATAACAGCATGACCTGAGAAACCAATTTGTGTCCCCAGAACAAAGTGAGATAGTGGAAACATAATCGACTGATGAGAAAAGAAGCATATTATGAAATGAAATTTCAGATTCTTATTTCTGAAACTTGTTCTATTTACAATGTAAAACCATCAGTAGAGAAGATATCACTAAGCTGAATTTTGGAGGTTATTTGAAGGCTGGTAGAAATGTTAGTATATGTGGTTATAATGGCTTACATCACACTAGAATATCCTCCTCGTGCTATATAATGCACGAACTATACCACTAACTCTCCCTCTTCTATATCTCATCCTACTTTAATTTACCAGTTCAGCATTTATTGAGTTGGTGGTGACATGTATACCAAGACAATAGGGATGGTATTAGAATGCTTTGGTGAGCATTGACTAAAAGAAAGGAGAAATGAATTTTAAACTGGACTGGGGACTCTAATATACACATTTTTAAATTTCTTCCTTGTTGATTACTACTGCTGCTCAAGTATAATATTGTGGTTCTGTAAAAAGAAACATGCTAACTAACCCCTTACTTATTCTGCCAATTACTTTTTGGTGTATACTTGTAATTAAACCATTCTGGGATTCATGTCAACCTTCCCTCACTGCGATCAATATTATATTGTAACAAAGGGAAGGAGACGATCTTTGTTGTTAGTAGATTTTTGCCTGCACTTGTACAAATAAGATTAGAAGCAGCATGTAGAGCGAGCTGTGAGTACATGACATTTTCCCAATAACTGTTTTTCATTATTTTGAAGGGTGCATGAAACTCCTGCCACCCTGAATCTTCTCAGTCCCAGCCACATGTCAGTGAGGATTCAGCTTTGGTGGTTCTTCAGCAATCCGACACAAAGCACCAACTATGTTACCCCCCATTCCCTTCCCTGACCCGTCACCCAAAAGATCAATGCATTCCAAAAGAATTCCAGAAAGCTGGAAACAAATCAACCTCCTCGATACAAATATTTAGTATTATCACAAATTCACAGGCAAAATTTCAATTTTTAAAATTACAAAATGAGATACACTATTGCTTAACACATGAATTCAGAAATCAGTAGGTTGATGTCCACGTAATAAAATATCATGCAATTCACTGAAAAATATCTCTTTTCTTTCTATTATATTTTTCTTTTATGAGGACATTTCATGGCTCTAAGTACTTGTTCTTTGGGAATAAAATCATATCACAAACGATATTCTAAGGTCCTGAATTTTCAGAACACAAAATGGCTGGGAGCATATTCAGGATAGATTTATTCTTTTTAACACTTCAAAAAAAAGTAGAAACTACAATAAAGTAGCTTTACTTTTCAAACAACAGCTGTGTTAAAATACCTACTACGGCTATAGCATAATGTAAAGTCAGTATTCACATTGCAATTATTATCAGAATACATAGTTTACAATTCAAAAAAACATTTTATCATCCTTATTAAATTAACCTGGGTTAAGAGCATAATGTCAGATCCCTGAACTCTCCATTTCATTGCTTTTACTAGTTTTCATAAAACTAACCCTTAGAGGTAGGGATACTTATACATCTTGAATTACAAAGATTTGTGCTCTTTTCTTGGTGCTTGAGATTTAGATTCATCAATGTTAAAGGATGTTAGATGTATAAATCCCTATGGATCAAGATAAGAACATATACCCAAAAGGGATTCCTAAGTACTATTTATATTTACCATTAAAGTTCTTGTTACCATGGCTGCGTGATTTCAGTTCATATGCATACATATTAGAAATATAAAATATTTGATATCACATTTCCTTCAATTGCTCTTGAAACAAGATAAAATAAACAAATTAACTGTAAAATCTGTACCCAGGCAAGTTTTCATATTTTCATTCCATCTGTGTTCTAGCATTTAACTGCAGACACCATTGAACCATACTCATGAGAAAAGTTGCACTTTGTCACAGAGTTACCTGACAGAGAGAATGATGGAGCTATACATGCCATGATTCCAAGTTAGTTATTCAGCAGGCAACACTGCTGAACCTCATATTTACCTAAGAGTTTTCCAACTTGGAGCAACATGCTTTCAAGGCCAATTTGACTATTTGGGTGAATTGACTGGGTAAATTGGACAGAAATGCTAAATGAACGGTTAATAAGAATATTCAATTTATATGTATAGAGTTTGTATGTTCCTGTCTTCCAAAATAAAATGTAGAATTACTTATGTCAACTAAAAAAAAAAAAGAAAAAGAATGAAAAGAAATTGCTGAACAATGTCTTGGTTTCTGTAGGAGGAACTGCAAAAAAAAAAAAAAACCAAAACCACAATCCCTTTTATTTTCCTACAATCTTTTTTCATGCTAGCAAAATATAATTCCATTTTCAAGCCAAAACGGTAGCTGCTTTTCCCCCATTTATTCTTCATAGACTTTCAGTATTATTATAATGGTTACAGGACATGATTGTTTCCCACAGAGTATAAAGTGGCTTAGTGGGCATCATAACACATTTTATGAGCAACTTAGACATCCTTGTGTTTTCAGTTGTAAAGAATAATTTGAACTATTTTTCATACATAGGGCTGTCAGATAAAATATGGAACTTTTTGTTAACTGAGTTTTAGATAAACAAAGAATAACTCTTCCGCATAGAATGTTTCTTTAACTATTTGGGCCATATATATACTTAAAAATTGTTTACTTGAAATTCAAATTTAACTGGATGATCTGTATTTTTATTTGCTAAACCTGGCAATCCTATTCAATCACCTATAATTCTTGAGTGTGAAGATTTTAGGGTGTTAACATATAGTTTAGTTTGATTTGGTTTTGTTTTGCTAAATTTCTGTTGCAATGGAATTCAATGCAAACTTAAGTCATGCAAAATCAAAAATCTAAAAGGACAAACCTGTTTAAATTATCAGAATCTTTTGGTTTTCTGAAACAAGGGCAGTTTTAAAAATAATGTCACTTTTCTACTTGAAAACACAGTATCATGTGGGAGAATGGAGAGCTCAGGGGACCTATAATGAGATACAGGCCTTTCATTGGTTTGAATATAGCCCTAGGTGGTAGTGACTGAAAGTTTTTGCCATCTGGTACTTGATCAGTGGCTGATGTGAAGCTGTTGATTTCACTTCTTTATTAAAAAAAAATCAAGGCAAAAAACAAAGGTCTAGAAGAAGAGCAATTTTACTGTCTACCACGCCTTTATAACCTTGACCAAATTATTTCGCTTATCTCACAATTAATTTCTTCTTATCCACAAAGTAAAATATGATAGTAGTCATCTGCCTATCTATCTTTTAACTAAAATATCATCTGGTGTTATGTTGTTATAAGTAAATTTGAAGATAAAACATATGTTAGGCAGTCATTTCTTCATTTCAATTGGGAATTGGCTATAGTTCTTTAATTATTTGTAGTAAATAGGAATAGACTATTCTGATTATTTTCAAATAAGAAACGATTAAAATTATTTAAGAGCCTATTGTTCCCCCAAAGATGAATATCAAAATTGTTCAATTTGTTATCTGGAAAAGCTCTTAGGAAAGCTCTACTGTACCAGCAGAGTCCAAGGCCATTACCTTTCTCTAATATTTATTTTCCACTACCCTCCCCACTCCATTGTCTTTTATTTCAGTTTTGGTAAAAATGATAAGCACTGTGATTTCATAAGAAAATCTGAATTTATGACCCAAATCTGCTGTTACATGCCAGGTAACCTTGAAAATGTCATTCGAACTTCCCAAAATGTGAAATAATATCATTCTTATAACTATTTGTTGCAAGGATATTTTTTTCTCCAAACATGAGAAGGAATGTCAATTTCATACTTGTCTTTTAGGAAAATTTACTTGACAATATGTGAAAAGCCTTAAAGATAGATTTTCCACATCAGATAGGGTGATGGAGAGGGGTAAGGCAAAAGAAGAAAAGTACAGAGGCATGAAGAGCCTGGCGTTTTCCAGGAGCTATGAGCAATTCAGAATAGAGACGGTGTGAAATATCAAGAGGTGGTGAAGGATTCACCTGGAGAGACTGTCCTGGACCACTTCACAGAGGGTGTTGTTTGCCATACTAGAGATTTTATATTCCATTTTTTACAGTGAGAAGGTTGTTACGTAACAGTTTAACATCTTCCTTGTGTCTTAGGAACTGTCTAAATAGAGATGGCTAGATGAGAACAGAGCAAGAATTGGCACAAGGGGAACTTGAAAAGTTATGGCAATAACCCAGGCTGAAAAGGATGAGAGCTTGAATTAAAGCAACAGTGAAGATGGGGGATGGCTGGACACTAAAGCAATTAATAAGATCGACTTAGCTAGACAGTAACAAGATGGAAGTAGGAAGAAAGAGATGTGCCCTAGGTGAATACTTTGAGTTATTATGCAGACAATTGTGTCATTCAACAACATTTGGGAATTCACAAATAGACATAATTTTGTAAAGAAAAGATAATTAGTTTTGTTTGCAGCCTGTTGGATTTGCCACCATTGCAGGTCTAGAATGGGAGTTTCCCAGCAGTCAGCAATATTATTAAGGTATATAGAGTTGAAAAGGCACAACTGAGCTACAGACATGGGTTCAGGAGTTTAACTGGTCAAGGTTCTTAGTTGTAGATCACAAAATTCACTCTAAATAGAACGAGCAGAAAGAGATCTAATAAGGGTTATGGGGCACATGCAGAATTAATCAGTGCAGACATAGAGAGCCCATAGTATAAACTTCTACAGACAATATCCTGAATGACATCAAAAGCATGGCCCACCAATGAAGTTGCTACATCTGCTAATATCAGGAAACAATAGAATCAGAAAGCTGCTGGCACACCTATCAGATTCAGAGACATGCCAATGCTGATGAAATTCATCATTTCTAAATAGATGTGTTTTTTTTTTTTTTTTTTTTTTTTTTAGACAGAGGCTTGTTCTGTAGCCAGGCTAGAGTGCAGTGGCACAATCTTGGCTCACTGCAACCTCCGCCTCCTAGGTTCAAGCGATTCTTCCACCTCAACCTCCTGAGTAGCTGGGACCACAGGCGCGTGCCACCACTTCCAGCTAATTTTTTGTATTTTTAGTAGAGACGGGATTTCACCATGTTGACCAGGATGGTCTCAATCTCTTGACCTCGTGATCTGCCTGCCTCAGCCTCCCAAAGTGCTGGGATTACAGGTGTGAGCCACCACGCCTGGCCTAATAGATGCTTTTGGCTCTGCCTTTGGAAATCCATGAAGTTAGGGATCAAATATCAAGGCTTCTATTAAAGGCACAGCAACTTTGCTTGACAGAAGATCCATGTAAACTTTTGTCTCATAACTACCTTACAACTCTCTCACCTGGTGCATTTATTTCACAAGAGCTAGAGCAAATACTAAGGATTGCAGTGGTACCTGGGCAATACAGTTTTTAGCTTCCCAGCCTCTAAATAGAGCCTCTTAAATAGGGTTTACAATGGTGTTCAGTAAATCAATTTGTCACAAGGAAGTATGAAGGTAAAAATGATGTTTAAGGAATCATAGTGGATAACAATAAAAGACAACATATGGCATTAGAATAGAAGCAAACAAATAAATGACAGAAACTAAAGGAATATCAGTATTTTAAAAGCACAAGAGGAGGGAGAGGAAAAAGACTCTGAAATGAATCTAAAGAAATCGGAGCAAAAAAGAAGTAATTGGTGCTTTGGTTATTAAAAGGAGAGATACCAAAAATTTTTTTCCAAGTTTTATGCTGCTTACAGTTCTTAAAAGAATCATTATATTTGTCTATTAGTGTGCCTCTGCTAGAAGAGTGTCACTGGAGATATGAGAGCAGAAACCAGAGAGCAGGGGATTAAAAAGTGAATTTGAGGCAATGAAGTAAAGACAGCTTGATTCCATAGAGGAGAGAGATAAGGTGACAGGCAGAGGGGAGGAAATAAAAAGAGACAAGAACTTTCACAAGTAGAGAAAGATTTGAGTTTATTCTTTTCTATGTGAAAGATGCATATAAGGGGAAAAAATGAAAATACAATGTAACAATAGAATCATTGAAGAAGCCAGGTTCTGCAAAAATCAGGAAGTGATCAAAACAGAAAGGAGGACACTTCTTACGAAATGAGAAAAAAGGTTCAAATTAGTACAGACTTGCCTAGGTTTGGGAAAGGGGTGGGGAAATTAAGGGACTTATGACATATTTAATGCTCACTGCTGGAGGACAGGGCACAGATGTAAGCGGCTTAAGCAAAATGCTCATACTTTAGAATACTCCTAAGTGAAATGGAAGGGACACCCAGAGGTACGTAAAGATACATAGAGCGCAGCTGCTCCTAAGACTCAGCTAAGGCTGTGGACCATAGATTTCTGGTTGCCCAGTCTGCAGAATGACATGGTTTCTCCCACATTGTGGGCTATCATGAAAGCAGATTATTAGATTGACCCAGGGTTAAGAGTTAGCAGAGTAAATGCACAGATAGTCGAGAGAGACAGTGAGAGAGAGAGAGAGAGAGAGAGAGAGAGAGATTGAAGTGCTGATACAAAAGTTTATATTATTTAAAAAATTAAACACATAACAGCCTTTGGTAAGTGAATGATATGTACTGGAGATGATGCTGAGAAATTATCTCATTTAATCTTGTGAAAGGTGTCAGAATTAAAATAAAGTCACTTGTGTCAAACCTTGACCAAATGGAGCCAAAGAGAACGAACGGAGAATTCTTATGCACCAATGCCTGATAATAAGAACTGTCATGAAAGAATCTGCAAAAACTACAACCTTGCACAAAGGCCACCACAACCTTACACACACACACACACACACAAATATATTTCTGGGAGGACTGGCCAGCAACTGCCTGTCCGATCTTGGACTGACACCACCCATGCTATTGATCATTGTAGCCAAGGATAATTGTTCGAAAAAAACCCAACTTGTATAATCCTCCTTATTTTTCTTTAAAAAAAACCTTGTCTTTCTTTACCTTCCTGAATATACCCAACGTTTACTATTGCACCGTGTTCCTATTGCAAGGTTCATTCTCAAATAAATATTTTGTTTTAGAAAGCCTCCCTATTATTTAGGTTGCCAGTCTTAACGACAGCCCTAAGTAAGTAATATTATTACTCCCACTTCACAGTGGAAACAAGCAACTAACTTCATTGCATTTTAGAGAGGTATGTTTGTTATGTCACCTTGGATAATGTAAATGAGATGCCAAACTAACAAAAGCTTATTTCTCCCTCTGATGTATAATAAATGCTCAAGATAATATCACAGTGCTCCTTCACAAATGTGCCAAGGCATCATCCTCCCTCTGTCTTGTTGCTCTGTCATCTTCAAAATATCGTTTGCAACTCATGGTGCCCGATGGCTGCTTCTGCCCTCACCATCTTGACCTGATTCCAATTAGCAAGAAGGGAATAGATGGAAGGCAGAAACAGAACCATATGGCTGTACCTGCAACAGAAGAAGGCCGAGTAGCCCAGCTAAAATTGAACGGTTGTATTACTAAAAGAAGAAAGTAACGATTTATTTGCAAAGAAGGATACCATTCTGAAAATATTTTGAAAAAATAGGCTTGGATATAATACTGAACATTTTTCTTTTTTATCCTGATTTCTATAATTTCATGCAGCTTACATAAGCATCAATTTATCCCCAGTTTTTGAAGGGTTAGGTAGCATCTGTAGAATAAAATAAATAAGCAAATAAAAACTAAACTTCTGCCATAACACATTGGGCCAGGCACTTGATATCCTATTGTATTTTTTAAAATCTCTTGTTTGCTTAATTACAATAAACATAAACCAAAAATGGGAAAGGACATCTACTTTTCCAAATTTAAGGTAAATGTTCGTTACCATTCTTCCATTTATCTAGAGGGAGGGGGAGCAGGGAGAGAGAGAAAGAGAGACCTGAGGACTCACTTGCAATTATTGCTTTATCTGTGTTCTGTTTGGGTGGAGAGAGAGAATCCCACGTCTTCTTTTAATTGGCCTATATCCCAGAGCTGTCCCAATTTACTTAAGATGATTCCCAGCACCAAATTGCTCTTACAGTCAAGAAATTGTTCTAGATAATCCGGTCACATTTGTTTTATTCTTGGTTTATCTTCAACTCCTAACTAAATGACTCTGCTCTAGCACCACTGTGTAGCCAGCCCTGCCTGTTTGCATGCTCCTCATTCCTCATCCCTTACAAAACTCTCTGCATATGAATCCATCATCTATTTCTTTAATCAACTTTACTTGTACATCTTTGGACTAGTTTATAAGTATCTTTTGGATCCTAGATGGCCAAATGAATGAAGCTTTTTCTCATAGTATCACAGGGAGAAGAAGCATGTTTCTTTCCATTGGCATTGTTTTATTCACTTCATGGAAGCTTTAGTTTTATTTAAAATAACAAAATAAAAATTCAGATCTACATAAGTAATGTTAGATTTCATTCATCTTTATCATTTTTATGCTATTATCTGACATGTATGGCATGTGTATCCGAGAAAGATATATACGTATTCTATATTATTTAGCTTTGATTTTACACTACAGTTTCACTTAGTATTGACCATACTGCATTATGGTCAGTGATAACTTAATAGGACAAGTCATTTTTTTCCTTCTAATGTCCATCAGGAAAGGATACTGTCTCTCTACCCAATCAAACATCCATGGTGTCAGGGCAACTGCCTGCCTGACTGATGGCGCATTAAATTGCACTCTGCCAGGTCTCTGTTTGATATAAACTCTCTGACACTTATTCTGACAGCATGACCCAATACCCAGTTTGATAATAGTTTTTATCTAATTGAGAAAGAGAGCTAGATGTTTAAAAATCACAATTCTAAAATGAATTTTAATTCAACCAGAGGTACCTATGTGCATATAATTTAAAATATCACTGAAGAGGCTCGGTACCCAAGAGAATCTCTTACTAAAACGAGTTTTAAAAACTGAAAAATCAGTATTGGTTACATCATTTCTCTTTAGACGTGAACACTTGACTAATGTTGTTTGCTCGATTTCTATTCATAATGCAAACATAAAGTGATGAAATTAATAGTAGCAGTATTAGTAGTTAATACACATAGCACTTCTATGCAGCAGACACTTCGCATGTCCTCACAACAATCTCGTGGAGATCATTGTAAATATGAGGAAACTGAGGCACAGAGAGATTAAGTAACCTGGCCAAGATTACATAACTAGTGGTGGACCTGTAAATTAAACACACAAGCTGGCTCCAGAGTTTGTACCCTTAACCATTATGCTATAGATATCTAAAGACAAGTACTTTTTAACAGGTCAATATTCTTTCTTTTGTGATTAGCTGCTTGTTAAGAAAAATGTTGGTAAATAGATGATAATGAAGGTGGCAGTTTGAGACAAGCATCCATGTTACCTTGATAACAACTAAGACAAACAGAAGCACAGAGATAAGATAACCAGGAAAGTTACTGAGCCCTCTGCCTAAACCCTGTCGGTCTCTCAGCAGTTGAATGATCATTCTTCAGGATTTTGTTAATATCAATGCTGTATTTTATAATTATTTCCAACGTATACATCTTGATAGTGATAATAAAATTTCCTATATTTATGATGTTTTTACAGGTCAATTATATTTCTTAGTTTCTGTTGCTTGCAACAACTCCTAGTTTAGCACAGGCTGCAAAGTTCCCCAATGTGCTATTCACAGATTCTTTTTGAATCATTAATAAATGATAAATTTTAAAAATGATCAGTCCTAACACCACCTTTTGGCGCAAACCCCTAAACACCTCCTACAGTTTTGTTTCATTGCTACTTTATTCCTAGGCTTTATTTATGGTCCAAAATCTAGATTTGAATCCATATGTCTATTTTCACATCTATTCTACATTTGAGTCAATTTAGGAAATAATACTTTTAAACCGTGGCATATAATTGAAACATAAACATCTATACTTACTTTAGCCTATATTTATTGGTATATCTTTTAAGTAGGAAAGGGAAGAAATTAAAAAATGTCTGATCACTCATTCATAATATTTACTGAGTACTTCTTATTTATATTAAAACATTGGGTTCAGGGCTAGAGAAAACAACATTCTTATAACAGCATGAAAAATGTTGAGTATTTTATATTTAGGTTCAAGTAATAAAGCAGTATGTCCTCAAAATGATCACCACAACCAGACAAAATTGGTGATGTAAAGCAATATAAAATAAAAAGGCTTAAAACCACTCCCTGAAATGGCAGGGTATGAAATAGGGAAAGCCACTAATCACAAGTATTCGATACCTAAAACACTAATACTATATATATATAATTATACTTTAAGTTCTAGGATACATGAGCAGAACATGCAGATTTGTTACATAGGTATACATGTGCCATGGTGGTTTGCTGTGCCTATCAACCCGTCATCTACATTAGGTATTTGTCCTGTTGGTATCTCTCCCCTCACCCCCCAACCCCCAACAGGCCCTGATGTATGATGTTCCCCTCCCTGTGTCCATGTCTTCTTATTGTTCAAATCCCACTAATGAGTGAGAACATGCAGTGTTTCGTTTTCTGTTCCTGTGTTAGTTTGCTGAGAATGATGGTTTCCAGCTTCATCCATGTCCCTGCAAAAAACATGAACTCATTCTTTTTTGCGGCTTCAAAGTATTCCATGGTATGTATGTGCCCCATTTTCTTTAACCTGTCATTGATGGGCATTTGGTTTGGTTCCAAGTCTCTGCTACTGTAAACAGTGCTGCAAGAAACATATGTGTGCATATGTCTTTATAGTAGAATGATTTATAATACTTTGGGTATATATCCAATAATGGGATTGCTGGATCAAATGGTATTTATGGTTCTAGATCCTTGAGGAATCACCACAATGTCTTCCGCAATGGTTGAACTAATTTACACTCCCACCAATAGTGTAAAAGCATTCCTATTTCTCTACATACTCTCCAGCATCTGTAATTCCTGACTTTTAATGATCACTATTCTAACTGGCATGAGATGGTATCTCATTGTGGTTTTGATTTGCCTTTCTCTAATGACCAGTGATGATGAGTTTTTTTTCACATGTTTTTTGGCTGCATAAATGTCTTCTTTTGAGAAGTGCCTGTTCATATCCTTTGCCCGCTTTTTAATGGGGTTGTTTGATTTGTTTCTTGTAAATTTGTTTAACTTCCTTGTAGATTCTGGATTTTAGCCCTTTGTCAGATGGATTGATTGCAAAATTTTTCTCCCATTTTTAGGTAGCTTGTTCACTCTGATGATCATTTCTTTTGCTGTGCAGAAGCTCTTTAGTTTAATTAGATATCATTTGCCAGTTTAGGCTTTGCCTATGCTTATGTCTTGAATGGTATTCCTAGGTTATCTTCTCTGGTTTTTACAGTTTTGGGTCTTATTCAGGGATTTGACTTCCTGATTTAGTCTTAGGAGGGTGTATAGTTTCAGGAATTTATCCATTTCTTCTAGATTTTCTAGTTTATTTGCACAGAGGTGTTTATAGTATTCTCTGATGGTAGTTTGTATTTCTGTGGGATCAGTGGTGATATCCCCTTTACCATTTTTTATGGTGCCAATTTGAGTCTTCTCTCTTTTCTTCTTCATTAGCCTGGTTAGCAGTCTATATATTTTAGTAGTCTTTTCAAAAAACCAGCTCCTGGATTCATTCATTTTTTGAAGGATTTTTTGTGTCTCTGTACTTCAGTTTTGTTCTGATCTTATATTTCTTATCTTCTGCTAGCTTTCAAATTTCTGTGCTCTTGCTTCTCTAGTTCTTAATTGTCATGTTACATTGTCAATTTTAGATCTTTCCCAGTTTCTCATGTAGGCATTCAGTGCTATAAATTTTCTTCTAAACCCTGCTTTAGCTGTGTCCCAGAGATTCTGCTACGTTGTGTCTTTGTTCTTTTTGATTTCAAATAACTCATTTATTTCTGTCTTAATTGTGTTATTTACCTAGTAGTCATTCAGGAGCAGGCTGTTCAGTTTCCACGTAGTTGCAAGGTTTTGAGTGAGTTTCTTAATCCCCAGTTCTAATTTGATTGCACTGTGGTCTGAGGGATTGTTTGATTTCCATTCTTTTACATTTGCTAAGGAGTGTTTTACTTCCAATTATGTGGTCAATAGAACAAGTGCTATGTGGGCTGAGAAAAATGCATATTTTATTGATTTGGGGTGGAGAGTTCTGTAGATGTCTATTAGGTCTGCTTGGTCCAGAGATGAATTCAAGTCCTGAATATCCTTATTAATATTTTGTCACACTGATCTGTCTAATATTGACAGTGGGGTGTTAAAGTCTACCACTATTATTGTGTGGGAGTCTAAGTCTCTTTGTAGGTTTCTAAGAACTTGCTTTACAAATCTGGGTGCTCCTGTATTGGGTGCATATATATTTAGGATACTTAGCTCTTCTTGTTGCATTGATCCCTTTACCACTATGTATTGCCCTTCTATGTCTTTTTTGCTCTTTATTGGTTTAAAGTCTGTTTTATCAGACACTAGGATTACAATGCCTGTTTTTTTTTTCTATCCATTTGCTTGGTAAATATTCCTCCATTCCTTTATTTTGAGCTTATGTGTGTCTTTGCACATGAGATAGGTCTCCTGAATACAGCACAATCATGGATCTTAACTCTATACAATTTGCCAGTGTGTGTCTTTTAATTGGGGCATTTAGCTCATTTACATTTAAGGTTAATATTGTTATTTGTGAATTTGATCCTGTCATCATGATGCTATTTGGTAATTTTGCACATTAGTTGATGCAATTTCCTCATAGTGTCATTGGTCTTTATATTTTGGTATGTTTTTGCAGCGGCTGGTACCAGTTTTTCCTTTTCACATTTAGTGCTTCCTTCAGGAGCTCTTGTAAGGCAGGCCTGG
>CAUYQU010026151.1:0-163852 GCA_963574635.1 Cheracebus regulus
ATATCCTGTAATACCACCGCATTGGGCTCCCTTACCGCCCTCCGTCCCAACAGATATTTGTGTTTATTTCCACACCGTTTTTTTTTTTTTTTTTTTTTTTTTTTTTTTGAGAGACGGAGTCTGGCTCTGTCGCCCAAGCTGGAGTGCAGTGGCACGATCTCAGCTCACTGCAATCTCCACTTCCTAGATTCAAGTGATTCTTCCGCCTCAGCCCCCCAAGGAGCTGGGACTACCGGCACACACCACCATGCCCAGGTAATTTTTGTATTTTTAGTACAGATGGGCTTTCACCATATTGGCCAGGCTGTTCTTGAACTCCTGACCTCATGATCTGCCTGCCCCATCCTCCTAAAGTGCTGGGATTACAGGCATGAGCCACCGCACCCAGCCTTTCCTCACCTTTTTAAACGCCTTTCCTGACATATGTATGACTTGAAAGAAATATTGTCAAATCATATATCATAGCTAGTGGATATATTGTTCAATAACTTGCACTGTTCGCCTAACCGCATGCCCCAGAGATTCTTCTAGGCTTGCACATCTGCTGTGTCCTGTTTAGTGGATGCACAGTTGTCCATAGCATGGATTTATTTAACCATTTGCTTAATGGTGGGCACTCAGGTTACTTCTAAATGTTCCCCTGGAAATACATGATACTTCAGTGCATACTGTTGAACATGCCTCTTTCTGCACAAATAACAGTGTTTCTTTAGTTAGCTGTGGAGAAGTAAAATTAATTTTAATAGCTGTTGTTAAATTGCTCTCCAAAGATCTTCTATTATTCACACTGCCACCAGTGTATTGGGGCATCTTGTCATTTTAATTCACATTGTCTTTCTTTTCTTTTTCTTTTTCTTTTTTTGTTTTTTGGAATGGAGTCTTGCTCTGTTGCCCAGGCTGGAGTATAGTGGCACGATCTCAGCTCACTGCAACCTTGCCCTCTGGGTTCAAGCAACTCTCCTATCTCAGCCTCCCAAGTAGCTGGGACTACAGGTACACCCCACTGTGCCTGGCTAAGTTTTGTATTTTTAATAGAGACGGGGTTTTGGCATATTGGTCAGGCTGGTCTTGAACTCCTGGCCTCAGGTGATGCACCTGCCTTGGGCTTCCAAATTGTTAGGGTTACAGGATTGAAGCACTGCGCCCAGCCACATTGTCTTTATTTCTAATGAAATTGAGTACTTTTTAATCTATTACCAATCTTTTTATTTGTTTTTTTGAGATGGAGTCTCTCACTGTCACCTGATCTGGAGTGCAGTGGCACAATCTTGGCTCACTGCAGCCTCCGCCTCCCAGGTTCAAGCAATTCTCTGGCCTCAGCCTCCCGAGTAGCTGGGATTACAGGCGTGTACCCCCATGCCCAGCTAATTATTTGTATTTTTAGTAGAGAACGGGTTTCACTATGTTGACCAGGCTGATCTCAAACACCTGATCTTGTGATCTACCAGCCTCGGCCTCCTAAAGTGTTGGGATGACAGGCATGAGCCACCATACCCAGCCACCAATTATTTTTTACTAGGATAAAATTTTATTTTATTAAAGTAACAATTGGAAAAACAGAGACACATGAAAAACAGGGAAAAAAACATCATTTTATGGCAACTAATATAATTTTTGTGCATCATTTTTAAACATCGTTTATAAAGTTGTGCTTCTAGCATACATGTAAGTTTTATGATTTGTAAGTTTTAATGATCTCCTAGACATTGGTGGTAGTTTTTAGCATAAAGTATAATTATTTAAATTTGCTCTTTTTCTGCTAGGTAGTAAAATATAATAGAATGAAAGCTAACATTTATTCATTGAGGCTCTGTTGTAGGCTCGGGGGCAAAGTCAGGAACAGAACAACCATGATCTCTGTCTCATTTTCTTACAGGGAAAGACACACAATAGAGAGAGAGGAAATGGGATGTTAGAAGGTGATGCATGCATGGGTGAGGCAGGAAGTGAGTGGGGAAGGCTCATTTAGGAGTGAGGATTTGGGCACAGTGGCTCACACATGTAATCCCAGCACTGTGGAAGTCTGAAACGGGTGGATTGCTTGAACCTAGGAGTTCAAGGCCAGCCTGGGCAACATGGCTCAACTCAGTCTCTACTATAAATACAAAAATTAGTGGGGCATGATAGTGCATGCCTGTGGTCCCAGCTACTTGGGAGGCTGAGGTGGGAGGATCACTTGAGCCCAGGACCCAGAGTTTGCAGTGAGCTGATATCATACCACTGCACTCCAGCCTGGGCAACAGAATGAGACCATGTCTCAGAATAAAAAAAAAAGAAAAAGAGAGAAAAAAAGAAAGGGAGAAAGAAAGAAAAGGAAGGAAGAAAGGGAGGGAGGGAGGAAAGAAAGGAGGGAGGGAGGGAGGAAAGAAAGGAGGGAGGGAGGAAAGAAAGGAGGGAGGAAGGGAGGGAGAAGGAAGGGAAGAAGGGAAAGGGGAAGGGAAAAGGCGTATGTCCTCAGAACAAGGACATGATACAGTATAGGAAATGAACATTGATAGAATGCTATGATTTAACCTACAGATCTTTCAGCAGTTTTCCCAGTAATATTGTTTAGAGCAAAAGAAAAAAATTGGCTGTGATCTTTGTCTCACCCAAGATCACATATTACGTTTAATATCAGCCATTTTTCCTGGCTTTTGGAATGAATACCCATTTCTGTCCTTTGCTCATCCTGCCACCTTTTGGCTGTGTATTCCTGGGTGAGTCACTTAACCACACTGTCATTTAGTCTTCATGTTTGCTAATTAGAGAAGGTAAGTGTGCCTCCTTGGACACAGAGAGTAAATGTTAGTAAGTACAAAAGACTTAGAACAGTGCCTAGATGTAAGTGAAGTCTTTGTATGGTCTGGTGATTAATTCTTTGCTATACAGCCGTCTCCCCTTATCCACTGTTTGCTTTCTATGGTTTTAGTTACCCACAGTCAACTGCAGTCCAAAAATATTAAATGAAAAATTCCAGAAACAAATCATTTATAAATTTAAAATTGCATGCCATTCCAAGTAGTCTGATGGAATCTCACGCTATCTCTCCAGGGACATAAATCATCCCTGTGTCCAGCATTTCCAGTCTGTATCCACTATCTGCCCATCACTGCCCAGCCCAGAGTCACTGAGCAGCCATCTCTGCTACCAGATCACAGCAGGTGCAGGGTTCGTTACCACCCACCGTTTCAGGCATCCACTAGGGGATCTTGGAATGGATCCCTCAAGGATAAGAGGGGGCCACTGTGTCCGTTGCAGGTAGCTTCTCACTTGTCTTTGTTTGTGATTTCTCGTGTCACATAGAAGTTTGAAATTTTGATGTAGTTTAAAATTTGCATCGTAGATTTTAATTACCTTGGAATGTATTTTCCATGAATAATGCAAGGCAGACATCGAGGGTCATTTTTCAGTGGCTGGGTGGTTGTCTCAATACCATGTATTTGCTGATGAGTCTCTCCCTTAGTTTAAAACCCCATCCTTACCATTGGTACATTAATTTGCTTATGGGTACAGTTTTATCTGCTGATCTGCTTTTTTATTCCTATACTGGTTTAGCCTGCTGGTTTGGATCTAGCTTTATGAGATACTTTGATGTCTGGTAGGGCTGGTCTGGGGCAGGGGGGTGGGAATTTTAGTCACCACCGAAAGGGGGCCTGGTTTAGCTTCAGCTCCTCCAGCCTCCCACACTCTGACCTTCTTGCTTCTCTCTCCTGCTCTTCTGGTGCTCAGTGTCCCGTGGTCCCCCCATCTTTCCTAATCTCTGCTCATAAACCACTGTCCATCCTAGGATGTAAATGACGAATAGCTTATTTTAGTTGTTTCTTATTGTGAAATACTTAAGATGAACTAATAACAGAGAATCATAGAATACACATCTATTTTGAGTGCAAAACAGACACCTGTACTCTCATGTTGATTAAATCTCCCCCCGTGTCATGTTTGTTCCAGGTTTTTAAATTTAGACACGAATTATAATAGCTGTGGTTGAAGCCCTTAAACCAACTCTTGTGAATTTGATGTTCATCATTCCCATATCTGACAAACCTTCAACATTTCTCGCCCTTCTGTTTGATGACCTTTTCAAGTAAGACACCATTTTTACCCCGAGAGGACTTGTAGGTTCAGGAGGCTCAAAGCTGTAAGACTGTTTGCCTTGAAGGGGAAATGTGTGGGATTTCAAGCCCTGGCCCAGACCGAGGAGCATGCCTGGAGAAGTGGGATCCTTCTCCATTCTTGACTCATCTCCTACACATCAGGGCAGGTTTGGGGGAGGATCATTTCTGGAGATTTTCTAGGCGGTGTCTCAGAGAAGGCAAAGGGGAGGCAGGAAGTGGTGGTGCCTGAGACACCAGAAGCCAATATTGAGACCACAATCCCAGCAGGAATGGGGAGGAACTTTGGAATAGGGAAGGAAGGGCTCCCAGAGGGCCTTTAGGGCTGGGGAAGAAGCATGTCTCTGATGGAGGAGATTCAAGCAGCAGGCCTGGACAGGCTGGGACTGCTGTGATAGTCCACAGCTGGGGACTACTGCTGGGCTGGAGTTTGAGTTGGAGCGCTACAAGCCCAGTGGGTAGAGCTTGCTGTGGTAAGTGTGATCATTCACACCTCACTCCTCCCCATTTACACAGTCACACATGGGGCCACATTCCCTCTTCCTGCCGGGTCTCTGGAAGGGGGTTCTGTGGACTCCACCATCCTGCTGGCTTTCCTGTGCACAGATCTCCCCCTTGGCCTGCTGCTCATCTGTTCCACACTCTGATCCATTGCTTCATTTCCATCTCTCCCACCCCTGCTAATGAACTCCAGCGTGGGACCCTCTTTCCCCTCTTCCCCCTGGGCCAGCTCAGCCTCCCCTAATGGAGGCCTTCCACCCCAGCATATGGAAGAAGTGCCTCTGAGTTCTTTAGCCTCACAGCTGCCATCTGCCCCTAAGCCAGCCACGTTCCACTGTGCCTGTTGCCTCACTTGGGCACCTTGCTCTTCTGTGGGAACCCTTGGTGGCCTGTTTTCTCTCCATTACGGCCCCTGCCAAGAGCAGGTTAAGGGTCCCACACAGAAGGTACTCAGGAAGTGGTTTTTGGTTGGCAAAGATACAGTTAGAGATGGCCTTGGGCAAGGCAGAGCAGTCTCATTGGAGCTTGGAAAGCTCAACAAGGAGGGTAGGGTTGCATACGGACGTGCACTGAGCCTCAGCTGCTCCGTGCATGCCCATCAGGAGGCCCCACCCTGCCAGGGGCTGTGCTGACCCAGGAGGAGGTATGCCTCCGTGAGTCAGCGTGCTGTGGAGTATCACACCAGTGCTATGCAGCTGGGGTGAAATGTTCAGGATGCCTGGAAGGGGAGAAGCCTTTTTCTGAGAGGTCACCTAAGATGGGATGAGGAGTCTAAGCATGGCCTTGTTTTCTCTCCAGCCAGTGGGCACTGTGTGTGTGCCTTGGCTGTCCCCCGCCTGTCAGCCAGGCTCCAACCAGGGAAGCAGAAACCACTCCGGTGTATAAAGCTGAGGGATTATAGTTCAGTACTTGAAACATTATACATACATACGTAAATACATATAAGTATATGTTTACGTGTATCTGTATACGTTATTTTTTAAATGTGGGCTGGGCACGGTGGCTCATGCCTGTAATCCCAGCACTGTGGGAAGCCAAGGTGGGTGGATCACCTGAGGCGAGGAGTTCGAAACCAGCCTGGCCAACATGGTGAAACCCTGTCTCTACTAAAAATAAAAAAATTAGCTAGGCGTGGTGGCAGATGCCTGTAATCCCAGCTACTCAGGAGGCTGAGGCAGGAGAATCGCTTGAACCTGGGAGGCAGAAGTTGCAGTGAGCTGAGATTGTGCCATTGCACTCCAACCTGGGAGACATAAAGAGCCTCCATCTCAAAAAATAAAAAAATAGGCCAGATGCGATGGCTCATGCCTGTAATCCTAGCATTTTGGGAGGCCGAGGCAGGTGGGTCACTTGAGGTCAGGAGTTTGAAACTAGCCTGGCCAACGTAGTGAAACCCCGTCTCTACTAAAAATACAAAAATTTGCCAGGCATGGTGGCGGGCACCTGTAATCCCAGCTACTTGGGAGGCTGAGGCATGAGAATCACTTGAACCCAGGAGGCAGAGGTTGCAGTGAGCCGAGATCATGCCACTGCACTCCAGCCTGGGCAACAGAGTGGGACTCAGTCTCAAAAAAATAAATTAATAAATAAATAAAAATTTAAAAAATAAATATAAATAAAAATTTGTACCTATACACTTATGTGTACATGTATTTTACATATGTATGAATACATATATATATTAGTTTTTGTTCTCAAATTATTTTAGACTTATAGACAAGGTGCAAAATGGAACAGAGTGTTCCCAAACACTTGTCGCTCACCTTGCCCTAATAGGAACACCTTACAAAACTATAGTACCATTATCAGAAGCAAGAAATTAACATTGGTACAATGCTTTTAACTAGAGATTTCATTCGGATTTCACCAGTTGTTCCCCAAACGTCCGTTTTCTGTTCCAGGATCCAAATGTGCATGTAATTGCCACATCTCCTCATTCCCCTCCAATCTGATACTTTCTTTGTCTTTTCTTTTACAACCTTGACGCTTTTGAAGAGTTCTGGTCAGTGCTTTTGTAGAAAGCTCATCAGTTTGGGTTGTGTGATGTTTTCTCATGATTATGTTGAGAGGGTGCATTTTTGTCAAGGATATCCCAGAAGTGATGTGCACGTCTCAATGCCCCACAATGGGGAGTCCACGATGCAGATAAGTTTTGTTACTGGTGATATTAACCTTGACCACTTGGCTAAAGTGGTGTCTGAGGGTTTCTCATTTTTCTGTCCCCCATCCCCAGCCATAATTAATAAATATCTTGGGGAAAATACTTTGAGACTGCAGTGATCCAAGCAGAGGGAATTTAATTCAGGGAATTGATTATTCCTACCTGAGAAGCTATACAGTCCAGGGGATGGCAACCCCAGGTAGCTAGTACCACCTCTTAACCTGAGACTCAAAGAAAAAAGGTGTTGCCAGAGTACAGAGTTCTTGGTCACACACAGAAGCCTGTCTGGTGAGGCTGGAGCCCGGAAGGAGATTCAGTCACCGCTGGTAATGCTGCCAGAGGCATAGAGAGAGGGGAGAAATGCCCGCTTCCTGTCTCTCATTGGCCAAGCCCAGCCAGAAGCTGGCTGACGTGGGACCCTGGGAATTGCCGTCCTCAGGGATCAGCCCCTCTGCTGTATAGTGTGGGGATGGACAAAGAGTGCCTCTGACACCATTGCCACTTCTCTAGGGCTGCACTGTCCCTGATAGTAGCCACAGGCCACATGTGGCTCTTAAGCCCTTGAAATGTGGCTCATCCAAACTGAGCCACATGCTCTAAATGATATGTGGATTGTAAAAACAGTATGGAAAGAAGAATGTAAAATATATCATTAACAACTTTTTATATTGATTACCTGCTGAAGTGATAATATTTTGATATATTAGGTTAAATAAAATATATTAGTTCATTTAATTTTACCTGTTTCTTTTTAAAATCTGGCTACTAGAAAATTTAACATTATGCCTGTGGTTTGAGCTAGGCTTCTAGAAAGACCCATATGTACCTGCCTCACTGCCAGCTCGGGCCACATCCTTCATGTAGCAGAGGGTTAAGTGTGGCTGAAGCCAGGTCAGGCAGTCAAACATGGTGCTGGTTGTTCCAAACTCAGAATAAGTTTTGTCATGTCTGGCTGACTTTGGGATGTAGCCAGTCATCATCACTGTGCTAGGCTCAGGTGAAGGGAAATGAGTTTGCCTCCCCCAATCAGATGCCAAAGCTTCATCCTGATGGGGAGTTTGCAGATGTCAAATTGGGCCTGATGGTTGAGAAAGATTTGCGTTGAAATGGCCAAGTTGGATTCTGCACTTACACTAATGGGAAAGGGCAGGGCACAACTCCTGCAGCCTGGGCAGAGCGAGCATGGGCCTGGCTGTCCTGCCGTCACTGATCGCTCCTTTCTGCTCTGCAGTGGACAACGGACTGCAGCCAACCGCTGGACAGCAGCTGTTCCTTCTCCCGAGGGCGAGCCCCCCCACAGCAGGTAGGGAACCAGCTCTGTGCTCTGTCTGGGGGTGTCCTATGTCTTGTCTGTCTGGGTTCCTGGGCTGGCCCACATGGCTCCTGAGGGGTGGCGACATGGAGAGTGCTGGGAGGTGGGAGAGGGGAGGATGCTTCTGTTCCCTGGAAAGCTCTCCCTAACTCCCTGCCCACAGGAAAGCTCCCACTCCCCCAGACTCATCGATTGATGAGATTTCTTTTTAATAGCTGCGTTCTATATACTAATACACATCTGGAAGCAGCCCAGATGTTTGCTGAGGGGAATGGAGGGGTGGCTTGGGATCCGTCCTTACAGTGGAATATGACACCGCAGTCAAATGCCTGCATTGGTGATTCAGGCACCGACATGGCAGCCCCGCACACAATGGGACTCAGCATTTTGACGCTGGTGGGTGCTTTGGATATCACCTGTGCTCCAGATCTGCAGAGGGCCTGGCGGGGGCAGGCTGTAGGGGAGCTGTCAGAGACCTGTCCATCCCCCCACCCAATGAGCAGTCCTGGGACCTCACTGGAGCCTGCCACCTTTCTCCCTGCTGCTTACCATGAGGTCCTGAGAGGCTCGCAGGTGGATGCGTGGCAGGGAGGGAAGGGAGGCAGCTGTCCTTTGAGAGCTGCCCTGGTGACCCCCCAGGCCCTCCCCAGCACCCTCTGGTGGTCCAGCTGTTCTCACTGATACCCCATCCCTGCCTGTGGGAGCCTGTGGGATTAGAGGCTGACAAAACCATGTGTCCATCCCAAGTCCAGCCTTAGTCTGTGCCTGGCTGGAAAGCAGAGGGAGCCCCTGCAGGCTCCTGCGAGGGGCCGTGCCTGGTTTCAGAGCCGCTGCAGTCATGGGTTGCCCCGGGCCTACTTGCTCATGTTCAGCTTTGGTCCTCTGGCAGATTCACCCAACTCCTCTATTCTGTCCCAAGGGAAGCTGGTCAGTGGCCTCGGTTCTAGATCTTTCTCAGTCTGTAAGACATGGCTTCCCTATGGTGTGGGGGGATGGTTCTTTCACGTGACAAGATTTGCTTGTGTGATCAATTGTTTCTTAAGAAGGAGGCCATAATAAGAGCCCTGGGGGTGTGGGGTGATGGGAGACCTGGAGTCTTGTTTTGTTCTGCCACAATCTTGGTGGCAAACTCTTCCTCCTCAGGCCTCAACTTCCTCACATAAAACCCAGCAGGAGCCTAGATGGCCTCTGAGGGTCCGTCTAACATCTCCGTGCCATTTGCAGCAACCAAGTCCCACAGAAGTGCCACGTGTCTGCCCTCCTCCCCACACGGCACTGCTACCTGGCCCAACTGCAGAAGAAGTCCTTCTAGGGAGTGCTTTTATCTCTGCTCCCTCCCTGCCTGGGACCCCATGTTACACTCCCGGATCCCCATAGCTTTTGGTCTCGGCCCTGCTCCTCAGGGGCACTGTTGCTAGCTCCTGCCGGTTATTCTGGGGTCTCCTAATTGGAGATTCCCCTCACTCTTCAGAAGCAATGGTGGACTTGGACTTGGGGACTCAAGCACCAGAGACAGGATTTCAGGGAGGGCTTGAAGCTCTTGGATGGGAGATAAGAGGTTAGTCACTGAGAGCTCTCTGTTATCTGCTCAGCAGGTGTCTGGTTCTGAAATCTTCCAATGAAGAGTCCTTTCTCTTCTCCCCTTTACTATCTTTTTGGGGGCCCATCTTCTGCCTTTTCCCTCTGGTCCCTTTCTCCACATCACTCCTGATAGGGTCTCCAGGGGCTAAGGAATCGTTCTCCCTGCTTTCTCCCCTCATCTGCCTCATCCCCACACCCCAGCTGTCCTCTCAGGCCTGCCTTCCCCACCTGCAGGAGGTTGAGTAGGGGGTTTGCCAGATAATATGGGCCCATGGAGCCCGGCTGGAGGCTTATGGGATGGGGTTAGGGGTGGGCTTGTCCCTGCCCACTAGGAGCAGCTCACCCCAATCCCAGGAAGCAGCTGAGCAGTTGACTCGGGGTAAGCAGGGTTTGACATAATGAAATATAACTCAACTTAGAAGTGAAGTCATGAAAAGCTTATATTAGATCCTTTCTGGGCAGGTGGAACTGAGACATAGGTTCATTATGGGGGAGGAGCCCAAGGAGGGTGGTGAGGAGGGTCTCTGCATAGAGCCCCACCTAATCACCTGACGTGTGCAGAGGCAAGGGTTTGTGGAGGGATCTCCTCCAGGCCATAGGGCCACTGGCATTCCCATGACCCCTGACCTGCGGAGGCTGCCTGATCATCTCAGAGGGAAGAGGGAGAGATGTGTACTTCTGGGAAGTGAAAGAGGGGGCTGGGCTGTGGAGAGACAACCCCTGCCACAGCCATGCGTGCCTGGTGCCATGTTGGTCTTGGGCGCAGAGTCTGCGACATCCATGTCTGGAGAGCCGGCAGGCACAGAAGGGAAGGCTCAGTCAGAACGTTGTGTTAGCCTGAGTCTGGCGTGGGGTACACCACCTGTGCTGTGTGACGTTGCTTACAGCCAAGGAAACCTCTGAAGGTTGGAGAGTGCAAGGTCTTTCAGGAGGGACTTCTTAGATATTTGTCAACCAGGAGTATTTTCAAGGGCCTGGTGCTAAGCCCCAGGTGGGCCTGAAGCCACGGACCTGCCTTCAAGAGCATCACTGCTAAGTGAGAAGGACAAGACACAGGTGTAAAGGAATGCCTCCTGCAAGGCACAAGATGCGGGGGCCCAGGGGGCGGCCTGGAGTTCAGAAACCTGGGCAGGTGCACAGAGGAGGTGGGGGGAGCTGCACCTCCTGCATGGAGGCCGAGGTTTAGACCTGGGTGCTGCATGGGGGGGCAGGAGTAGCTGTAGGCCTGAATTTACATGAGGTCTCCCATGGCTGGCAGCACTTCGGTTCAGTGATGACAGGCTTTATTTTTAGACATCGGAGACTGAATTTATTAGGTGCAAACAACAGGGTGGCATAAACAAGAGGGATGTTTATGTTTCTCTGGGATGGGCATCTGTGGCTGGCGTGGTAGCCCAAGAGTGTGGGGGCCGGCTCCTTGCTTCTCACTGCTCTGCCCTCTCTAGAGGGTTGCCGCTGGCCACATGGCCCATGGCGGCTCATACCCATGTCCATGCATCCACCCGTGGGGACACCCACCTGAATTTCCTTCCCAGGAACCTCTGATTTCTGCCCATGAAGCAGCCATCTCCTGATGCCCCTTGCTGGAGGGATCAAAGTTGGGTGGTGTCCTTTGAGTGACTGCACCCCCAGGAAAGTCCCATGTAGCTGGCCCATCGCAGTGTCCTCACCACTCCTGTCACGCTGGGACTCTCTGATGGAGGAGGACTCAGGCAGCTGCCCGCTGAAGGGTGCCTCTGCTGAGTGCTGCCCTGATGGGATGCTGCTGTTCCCTGCATCCTTCAAGGCTCCCTTCAGCCTGGCCTGCACTCATGCGCCCAGGCAGACACCCTCACATTTACTCATGCTGCTGCCAAGCTGTTCCACGCACACCTACCTGTACCTCAGCTGGCTTGTCAACCCTAAGACAGGAGTCAGGGCTGGCTCTTCTTCTCAACCACTTCTGGCTGAGGACCTTGTATTCAATAGGCACTCAATAGTGATGCCTGAGACTGGACTGCATTTGCCTAGGCTCAGTCCATGCAGTTATTTCCTACTGGGCCCTTTTCCTCTGGCCACACCAACTTCGATGAGCTTTCTGAGGCCGTCAGGATGATGGGAGAGCTCTGCTAACCCATTTTTACCCATGGAGACAATTAGTTTCAGGGAGAAACTGAGGCTACATTGAGATGGGGTGGCTGGCCGCTCTGGTGCTCCTCTTGACCACCCACATTGGCTGCACATGTCCAGGAAAGTAGGGTTGGCAGGAAGATGTGGAGGTCCTGCATTCTGCCAAGCAAGCTCTGGGTGATGGATCACAGACCATGCCCTGCACCGGGGTCCAGGTCCCAGATGTGGCCCCATTTGTGTATTAGTCATGCACTGGGATGATTGATTCATCCCTAACAGGCTTCCATCCTCATCCGGTTTGTTAATTTAGCTAATGTCAAAGAGAAAACCTTGCTTTTTCTTAACCCTTTCGGAGGTCAATAGTGGGGGCAATCTAGAGGAGATTGGGTCCCACAAGAGAGGAGAAAAAGAGCCCAGAGAGTGTAGAGCAAAAAAATGGGGCTACAGATAGTTCAGAAGAGGCCAATCAGCTGCCGGCAACTGGGATTCAGCTGTATTTGGGATTGCCTGGCATCCTGGCATCCTGGCATCCTCCTTCCAAAAGACCTATCCATCACCTAGCCATTTAGTTAGGATGTCAGAAGTTTTCAGCTTTTCATTGTAATAGGGGAAATGTGTAGGGATGGCTGAAAGAAAGGCACTTGAAATGAGAGACTGCAGCAGCCGTACATTTAGAAAGCTTTTCAAGGTGCTGGCATGGGACTTAGAATTCAGCAAAGAAGCCAGAGGCATAGGAAAGGCTGCATGGAGTCAGGAGTTGAGCAGCTGTTTTCCATCTGCACAGGTGTCCCAAGGACAGGAAATGAATAGGCACCACAACAGCAGAGCCTCTGCTTAGACCTTGGGAAGGACTTCCCTTGACAAAAGGTCTTGTTGGCCCACAATGTTGGCTGTGGAGCAAGGTGATAAAATCTGGGCTAGGAACCTGATGAGCATGACTCCTTATCAGGCAGGTTCACATGAAGCCCTGGGAAAGATGGGGATGTGTCAGAAATGATGACTTTGAGTCTTGGCTGAGGGCCTGTGATCCCAACGTTCCCTGGATTGATAAGTGAAGGGCACTCCCTTGTTTCATCCTGATGCCCTGTCGCAAACTGAAGCATCAAGAGGGTCAAAGAACCTTGTCCCAAGGTCCAGGAGAACCAGATGTTGACCCGAGAGTGACACTAGCTCCAAGCCCCTCTTCTGCAAAATGACTGCACAGACTTCTTGGAGTCTCTCCAGAAATCTCTGTTTGCATTCTGTAACTCCATGAAATGCCCAACTGGATCCAAATCACTGCTACAGCAGGTCCAGGTCTTCCCAATTTCTCCCTGTTCCCCGTCCCCTGAGACCTGTGCCAACCTTCAGGCCAGCTATATTGGGACCAACATTGACTCCAGCCCAGGCGTAACAGATGGTAGGTGGAGGAGAAGCTCAAATACACTGATTACCTCTGGCCCCAGAAGAAGGTGGAAGGAGTTTTCTGCCAGTCAACTTGCTACCTTTCAGTAATTATAGGATTTGGTTCTGTGCCAATTTAAAAAATCATTACTGCAAATGATATCTTAGTAAAAGTGCCTACATTTTTTAGCAGCTTCCATGGATATGTAAGAAACACCAGGTATATGTTCATGGTGCTACTTTCTGTTTGGTTAGTATTTACTGAGCCTCTGCTGTGAGCCCAGCAGATGCATATGAGTGGGAGCTTCTGGATCACTGCCAGTGTGTAGAGTAAAAGCTAGTTTACACAAAACAAGATGACAACATACCCATAAGTTCCTCAAAGAGATGTCATCCTGGCCACAAGAACTACAGTGATTCCAAAGAGTGGTCCTGCTGGTCTCTGTGGGTAGGGAGGTATCTTGCAGGGCATGAGGACTGACCTATGGCTTTGAGAATGGGTAGGATGCTTGACTAGTTGGAAGGGAAGAAAGGAAAAGATGAAGAGAGAAGACATGATGTTAACAGAGGTTGAATAGGGCACAGTGTTGGGATGTCGGGGTGGTAGGAGGGAGAACAGCTAGAGGAGATGGATCATGTTGGATATTACTTGAGTGGGGAGCTGGGAATGGTGAATGCAGAGGGGCCTGTGTGAGGGCTGAGATGTTGGAACTGCTGCCCAACCCAGCCCCTGTTGTGTGCCTTGAGCTTTTTATCTTGTATCTTTCTCTGGTGTTACATACAGGTAAAGTCGGTTCCCCTATATCAGTCAGGATAGCCTAGGTAATGCTGCAGTAACAAACAACCCCAAATCTCATTACCTTTAAACAACCGGGGTCCAGCTTGGTGGAGCTGTTGTATTTTAACCAGTCATCAGGACAGAGGAAAAGGAGCTCTGAAGGAGCATGCATTGCCAGTTCAGTGTTCCAGCCTAAATACACTTGTCACTTCTAATCTGAGCTCAATACCCAGAATGGGTCACATGGCCTCATCCAACCATAAGCACATAAGAAGTACAACCCTACTCTGTGCCTGGAATAGGGGGAACCAGAACTGCTAGGTGATTGGCTAGAATGACTGTCACATGCCCTATCTCCAGTAGAAGCTTCCCAGAGGCTGGGGCTGACCTTTTATTTCCCTCATCTTCTTCCCCATGTTAAATCCTTGATGGAACTCAAGGATTGAACTTGTGGGGGCCAAGGGTAACCCCTTTGTCCTCTGAAGATTTGCTGAAAAATCAACTTGCAAAAGGCAGATTAATAAGAGAAAAGGCATGCACATTTATTCAACATGTATATATGGGAGGCTGCAGAATGAAGACCCAAAGATACAGGAGAAATTGTCTATTTTTATGGTTAAGTTCAACAGAGTATGGACAGGTGTAGAAATGGGATTGGACCAAATGGGCATGATCTAGTGCTAATAGACAAAATGGGGAAATGCAGCAAGGCCTTTCTGTCTAGACTTTTCTTGGCTGCTCTGTGCAGCATTCCTTCCTTCTGGGTTAGGACAAGGCCCTCCCTGGAATGGGGGTGTCATGACCTGTAATCAAACAAAGCAGATCAGATGATTTATTTATGGCCAAAGAAAGGCAGAGGGAGAATTAGAGCTATGTCTTTAGGTTTCATGGCTGGCTTTAGGGGAAAGAGACTGTGGGTTTTCCTGGTAGGGAAGAGGGAGTCTAACTTCCATGGGTAGCCTCGGGGGAGGATGAGACTGACAGAAAGTCAGAGAAAGACTTTTGCTTCTGAGGCTGCTGCTGGGGCTTTCATTTTGGGGCATTGTTTTCTGAGCCTCAACAAACTCCCATGCACTGGAGTTTAAGGCCTCCAGTGATTTCTGAAGACATTATGGGCTCTCAGGTGGCAGGAAGCCCAGAGATCACCTGATCCAACTCCCCACCCTGACGTATTTCCAGTAGCAGGGAGCATTTCCAGTAGCAGGGAGCTCACTGCTTCAGAAGGCATCTCAGCACATTGTTAGGCAGCTCCATTCATAAAAAGTTCTTTCTTTGATTCAGCCACAAGCCCCCTTCTCATTGTTCCAGCTGATGGTTTTTATTTAACTCTTTTTCTTTTTCTTTTTTTTTTTTTTTTTGAGACAGAGTCTCACTCTGTCGCCAGGCTAGAGTGCCATGGCGCAATCTTGGCTCACTACAACCTCCGCCTCCCGGGTTCAAGCAATTCTCCTGCCTCAACCTTCAGAGTAGCTGGGACTGCAGGCGCATGCCACTACGCCCAGCTAAATTTTGTATTTTTAGTAGAGATGGGGTTTCACCATGTTATCCCAGGGTGGTCTCGATCTCTTGACCTCGTGATCCACCAGCCTTGGCCTCCCAAAGTGCTGGGAATACAGACATGAGCCACTGCACCCAACCCAGTTTTATTTAACTCTTTTGCTTGTGCCTTTTGCCTACTTACTTCCTCAGCAGCCTAGCATGGCAAGTCTTTTTAAGCTAACTATCCTCATTGCTGCATGAGGAATTGCCTTTGCTGTGGTTAAGTCATTTATTTGTTTATTTTATTCTTTTGCCTATTGATTGGCTCCAATCAACCAGTCATCACTGAGGGCTGCTGTGCTCCAGGCTGGCCCCTGGGCACTGGATGGTGAGGAGCACAGCCATGGTCACTGTTCACATGGAGGGTAGAGTGGAGAGGACAGACGCTCAAGCTGCAGTGTGTAGAAGTCTGGGACATGACACAATGTCTGTCACACTCGGCCTGAGTCACATGCCCAGGAGCACTAGAAGTGTGCACTGTGATTCCCCTGAACATTCCTCCCAGGACCAAACACAGCACAACCTCTGTGCTCACCAGCATGTGTGTCTGTCTTTCAGAAAATGCCATCTGTCCCTGTCCTCAGTGCCTTCTGGCTCCAGCTCACTTGGAGGAACAGGATGCCACACTTACTGAACAGTGCTCACAACTAGCTCCTATAGGGAGAACCATCAGCAGCCATGCATTGGGTGCTTGCTATATACATTCTGAGCCACATGGCTTGGTCTCTGCACTCAGGGACCAAGCCACTTAGGGAAATAAGCCATTCTGGAGGAGATAGCAGCATGTGAATATGGGGAGGAGGAGGCTGGTGTCTGCAGGGGCTTGCATTCTAGCAGGAGAGATGAGGCATCCAGGCAAAGGGGAAGCTACCATGCTGTCACAGAGGCAGCATTGCACTGGGGGTTAGGAGAGGTGCTTTCAGCCTGAGCTGTGCTTCCAGCTTACTATTTGATCATGGATAAGATACATTATCTCACTGCAGTCTCAGTTTCTGCTCTATAAAATGAAAGGAGGTGAACTATTCATAAGGTCATCAAAATATTTTGTTAAAAATATAGACCTCAACTTCTGCCTCTGGAAAATGCAATAAATGTTCTCTTCCATATTTCTCCTGCTAAATACAACTAAAAACCCAGGACATTCTGTATAAAATAAACGTAAGAAGGCTCTGAGAGGTGGAGGGAAGAAGGCAGACCCACTAGAGTGCACAGGACCTGAGGAATGACACAGTGATGAGCTTGTTTTCTTTTTGTCTCATGCATCCCACACTTGGTACTAGGAAGTGCCAAGTGTGGGACGCATGCAAAAAAAAAAAAAAAAGTCCCAATAAAAAGCGGCTCTCTACAAAAAATGGACTAAGAAAAGAGAAAAAGATAGCATAAAGGCTGGGCATGGTGGCTCACGCCTGTAATCCCAGCATTTTGGGAGGCCAAGGTGGGTGGATCACTTGAGGTTCGGAGTTTGAGACCAGCCTGACCAACGTGGAGAAACCCTATCTCTACTTAAAATACAAAAATTAGCCAGGTGTGGTGGCACGTGTCTGTAATCCCAGCTACTTGGGAGGCTGAGGCCGGAGATTAGCTTGAACCTGGTAGGCAGAGGTTGCAGTGAGCTGAGATTATACCATTGCATTCCAGCCTAGGCAACAAGAATGAAACTCCAATTTTTTTTTTTAAAGATAGGATAGAGTAGAAAAGAAGGAAAAAGATAGGAAAAGACCTAGCAAGACAGAAAAGTTTTTGATAGTAACTGCTCTACCCCAGCCAAACACCACAGAAAACATCCCTAGCCCCACCCCATCCATCCCATCCAGATCGAGTGGGAGCCCAGATTCCACCCCTGCTGGGCTGTAAGAGGGCTCCAACCCCTATCAGAGTAGTGTCAGAGAAGGCCAGTGGGGAGCTGTGACTTTCATCCCTGCCAGCTGGTGAAAAGGCTCCTACCCACACCCAATGGTGTCACTGGGGATGGCGGGAACCTGACTTGCCCCCCTGCTGGGCAGTATCGAGGTGTCCCTCTCCTTCCTGCTGGGGTGGTGTCAGAAATAGTGAGTCAGACTTCATGTATGCCCAGGGGTAATGAGGCCAGCCCTACCGCAGTGTCAGAGGGGACCACATGGGGACCCGAACTCCTAGCTCTACCCAGCAGTGACAGCAAGCACCCTGGGGCATCAGAGGAGGCTGAGTGGGCAACCTAGACTTCCACTTCTGCCTGGCTATAACGAGGCTGTCTTCTTCCATTTCCTCTGCCAGAGTGGTACCATGAAACAGCAGTGAAAGCAGAAGGTTTCAATATGACTGTCTCATGAGCTAACGTGGAAGTGTCCTGGTTTCAATTAAAACTCATTTGTCATTCCACAAACAAGGAAGATTTCAAGCTGAATGAAATAAACAATCAAGGGATGTCAACACTGAGATGCAAAATTGGACTTTATCATCATTAAACTTCTGCTTGGGAAGGACCCTATTAAGAGGACGAAGAGACAAGTTACACAGAGGGAGAAATATTTGCAAAATGTGTCTGACAAAGGGCTCGTATTTAGAGTACATAAAGGAGTCTTAAAACTCATCATTAAAAAACAATCCAATTAGAAAATGGACAAAATACATAAAGCAACATTTTTCACTGAAGGTATTTTTCACTAAAGGTATTTTTCCCTCAAGCTGATGTACAGATGGCAGATAAGCACACAGAAAGATATGCAACATCATTAGCCATGGGGGAGACACAATTAAAACCCCAACAAGACATCACTATACTCCAATCACAATAGTTAAAATAATTTTTTTTTAAGTGGCAACATCCACTTCAACTTGGCAGCTTAAAAAAAAAAAGGGACGGCCAGGCACAGTGGCTCATGCCTGTAATCTCAACACTTTGGGAGGCCAAGGTGGGTGGATTGCCTGAGCCGAGGAGTTCAAGAACAGCCTTGGTAACATGGTGAAACACCACCTCAACAACAAAAAAAATACAGACATTAGCTGGGCATGGTGGCATACACCTGTGGTCCCAGCTACTCAGGAGGCTGAGGTGGGAGGATCACTTGAGCCTGGGAGGCAGAGGTCGCAGTGAGCTGTGATCACACCACTCTATCCTGGGTAACAGCAAGACCCTGGGTACTCCAACCTGGGTAACAGAGCGAGACCCTGTCTCAAAAAGAAAAAAAGAAACTAAGTGACAGCGCCCAATGCTGGTAAGAATGCAGAGAAATGGGATCCCTCACACAGGGGTAATGGGGTGGTAGAATTGTATAGTCATTCTGGAAAACAGTTTGGCGTCGTTTCTTTAAAAAACAAAACAAAAAACCCTGCAAGTACCATATGATTGAGTAATTGCACTCCTGGATGTTTATCCCACAGATTGAAAACTTACGTCCACACAGACTGGTACTCAACTATTTATAGCAGCTTTGTTCACAATAGGCAGAAACCTGGAAGCAGCTCAGGTGTTCTTCAGCAGGTGAATGGTTAAACACGGTGGCACTCAGCAACGGGAAGGAGTGAACCGGTGATGCTGCAGCAGCCTGGGCGAGTCTCTGGAAATCATGCTGAGTGGTTTTCAAAAAGCCAGTCCTCCAAAGTCGCATACTCTGCAATTCCCTTTATGTAACATTCTTGAGAGGGCAAAGTAATAGAAACGGGAAAGAGGTTTGTGGTTGCCAGGATGAGGGAAGGGGTAGGGGCAGGAGGAAAGTGGATGTGGCTATAATGGGGTTGTGGGGGGCGCTTGTGATGGTGGAAGTGCTCTGTGCCTTAACCATATCAGTGTTGATCCCCTGAGATGTTAAATTGGACTTCATCATAGTTAAACTCTTGCTCTGCTAAGGGCCCTATTAAAAGGGTAGTGAGGCAAGTTGCATTGTAATAATGAGCTGTATTTTCCCCATGGACGGAGGCTTTGTGTAGGGTACAGGGAATCTCTTTGTATGATTTCTTACAAGTATATACGAATCTATAACCATCTAAAAATAAAAAGTATAATTTGTAGAAAGTATAACACTTTTTGTTTCCTCAGAACCTTACATGGAAATTCCACGCATAAATGGGAAAGGGACAGAACTACTTGCTGGGGCAAAGGGAGGAGCCTCGCCTGCTTTCTCCCCCACCTCCCCCCACCCATCTCATGGCTCTTAGAACACCTCTGCAGGACTCCTAGGTCACCCCCCAGACCAGATGATCTCTCAGTCCTCTCCTGTCATGATCTTCTGTAGTTCTGAGCCTGAAACTGGAAGGAAAGGGCAGATCTTTGGGGCCTGGGGAGTTCACAGAAGGCCTCCTTGTGAGGGAGCCTTGGAGGATAGGATGGTATTGCAATGAGAAGTGTTGATTTTCTCCATCTGCTGGAAGCCTTTCCCAGGCAGGGGCCAGGGACAGTTGAGGAGGATCCCATTACTTCAGCAGGAGTTGAACAGTGCAGCCAGCCAGAAATGGCCTCTGGTATGGCCCTGTCCAAGACAGGCTCAAATAGCACGGCCCATTTAAAATCTAAATCACAATCCTAATTAGCTGAGAGAGAGAGTGGGGAAAGAGTTGGCCTAGGAGAAATACACTTGACCACAGGCATCAACATTGTCTCCTATCTCTCTGGCCTTTGGGTCTTAATTAAAAGACAAAGGGAGCACGGGGAAAATGACAGGATGGACAGACAGACACGGCATAAAAGGAATGGTCTTTCCCTCTCCCTAACTCATTCAGCTTTAGTGCCGCCCAGAAAGCTGTCTCTGCTGGGCTCTGCCCTGCTATTCTCCTGCCAAAGGCCCACTGGAGGTCTATTTCCCTCTTTCCCAGCTGTGTGTGGGGTGCTGTCCTTGGTGCTGAACACACACACACACACACACACACACACACACACACACACACACACACACACACACACACACACACGAGAGAGAGAGAGAGAGAGAGAGAGAGAGAGAGAGAGAGAGAGAGAGTTAGTTGCCAAGATAGGCCTGTTTCTCTCTCTCTCTCTTTTTGCTTTTTTTCATATTCTAGCATGCTGTCAAGTTCAAGATAGGGCTGTTTCTCTTTCGGTTCTGCCTCCTGCCTCCTCCCCCTGTGCTTTCCCCCTTAGTTTCTCTCTGAGCAAATCCATCCTCAAAGTCTGCTTTAGTTTGGGCCTGAGACAAGTTTCAGATCTGGCCTGCAGGAAGCCTCTGTTTTGGCCCAGGAGATGAGTCTGGGGTTCCCTTGTCCAGGAACATTTCATGTAATGTAAAAGCTCTCATGGTGCCTCTCATATGCTCCACCTGCACCCCCGCCACCAACTCAGGAATCGCCAATCTAGTACATGTAGTCGTGCGACCAATGGGGAAGCACAGGTCCAAAAAGCCAGAGTGAGGCTGAATACAGTGGCTCACACCTATAATCCCAACACTATGGGAGGCTGAGGTGGGTGGATCACCTGAGGTAGGGAGTTCAAGACCAACCTGGCCAACATGGTGAAACCCTGCCTCTACTAAAAACACAAAAATTAGCTGGGTGTCATGGCTTGCACCTGTAGTCCCAGCAATCTGGGAGACTGAGAGAGGAGAATTGCTTGAACCCGAGGAGGCAGAGGTTGCAGTGAGCTGAGATTGCACTCTGTCTGGGTAACAGAGTGAGACTCTGTATTTAAAAAAAAAAAAAAAAACAGCCAGAGTGACTGCCTGAGGCCCCAGGAAGCAAGTTGCAGGCCTAGAATCCTGTTTTCCCCACTCTCAGCCCAAACCAAACACCCTGTCCCACAGCTAGCTCCCCTGGGAACCCTGTTTCCATGAAGTGAGAGAACCTTATTAGGGTTGGGCTTGCCTCTTGGCCCTCATGGAATCTGGAAGGACATCCTGCACTGAGAAGGGTGTGGACTGGGACTGGGAGGCCTTTGGGGAGCCAGGACTGCATCACCTTTTTCTCTCTGATGCCCAGAGTTGGGTCCTGCACAGCCCTGCTGCTCAGTGACTGAGGGTGCTCTGTATCTGGGGGTTTTCATTCAGAAGGACAGGGCTGAGGGCTGGTCACTTCTCCCCCAGTGTCACCTGATGCAGCAGACCTGCTAGGGAAATCCACACCCACCTGCCCTAGCATGCTGTAGGGGGAACTTCCCCCGTGACTGTCTCAACAATGGAGAGTGTCCTCCTGCTATCCATCACGTTCAGCCACATTCTGCCTAGTTTCTAAACACTCATAGCCTGGGATTGTTATTACACACACACCCCCACCTATGCACTTGCACAGCAAAAATCACTGTGCAGTCGTATATTCATAAAGAAAAGCCCACAGCTAGAAGGCGTGTTGTTTTCACTGCGTCTGACTTTGCATGTTTTTCTACCATACGGCAACTCACTCTCACCTTGTTGCATTCACCCATGTACAGAGAGCCCGGCCTCCTCACATACCCACTCACGTTCCATAATTCTTCTCCCTTTGCTGCAGATGATGTACTTCCTCCACCAGCACTGCCTTCCCAAACATTGACAGAGATAGGTGCAGAGAATCCAAATGCTTGCAGGGGAGGGATACATTCCTGCTTTATGGAAATCTCTGCAGTGGGATCAGTCTACCTGACTGAATAGAATAACTGCATAGTGTGCCATGGTTAGAACACGGCCTCTGGGCCACGCTGTCTGTGGTCCCATCCTGGAAACTGGCTCCATGAATGTGGGCAGGTGTTCTGTGCCTCAGTCTCCCCATCAGTAAAATGGGGATGGCGATCATACCATCTGCTTCCTAGGGTTGTAGTCACAGTGCCGCACTTGGGCGGTGCTGGCACATACTGCATGCTGTGTCAATATTTGCTATTGTCATCATCTTTATCCTTGGCCCTTCCAGGAGTCTGACCTCCCCTAAGCTGGGGATGTCTCTGGGGCTGGCCCTCCCAGAGACAACTTCAGTCTTCCTTCTCACAAGCAGGCTGTTTCCATTTTCTTTTCCACGTGGTTTAAAGTGCTCATTATCCCTCTGTGATCTGTTCTGCCAGCAGTATGGTGCACCCTGGCATGGGGCCCCCTAATTGCCAGTAAAAGGGGTTGTCACGAAGGATTCAACAGTGTTTAAGTGCTAAGAACAACCCACTGAAAAGGATGATTGTTTTTCATAAGGCTTCTCAGAACCTTGGCATTTCAGCAACCTGGGGGGCAGGGCCTGGGTGACCTCCGGGTTGGAGAAGAGGCTGTGCTCAGAGGAAAGCTGTGGTTACCAGGGCTAACTATGGAATTGCCAACTGGAGAATGTTCTTTAAGAGGCCACTGAGGTTTTGCTGGATAGCTGACAGTGCCTGGCCACTGAGTCTGTGCGAATAAATATTAATGAATGACCCTGAGTCCCAAGGCTAGGATGGGGGGTGAATGGGCAGGAAGATACAACAAGAAAGTGGAGCCATGGTTCCTACCATCAAAAGAGGAGGGAGTTAACAGAAAGTGCATTAGCGGAGTATTTCCCAAAAAGGGTTCCATGGAACCCTAGTCCTGCAAAACTCTCTGTGGAATGAAAGGAAAGAGTGGGACAGATTTCTAGCCAAAAAAGCTTAGGAAAGAAATATTTCCTACTCCACTTCCACATATATGAAGTTAACATACACTGAAGAAGTTCTGCAATCAAAATTTCAACATCTTAATGACTTTCTACATTTTAATAATGTAATAATCTTTTAATTCAGTGTATACCAAACATTTGACTACATAATCTTTTTGAATTTTTTCTCTGTTAAAACTTGAACATTTAGAGGAACGAGAAATGAGGACCATTTAGAGGAATGAGACTTTCTAAAAGCATAGTCTGTGAACCATCCCAGCCACACTAAATTTAAACCACCAACCCTCCCATCTCTCTGTGATTCTGAGGCACACTGACATTGAGAGCCAGGGGATTGGTGATTCCAGAGCACTCCGGGGAGCTCTGCAGTAGAACAATGAGGAGAGGAATCAGCCCGGCACTGGAGTGTGCAGGGTACGTGCTGTGAGCGGCATGTGCCGTAGGGTTCGTGGGGTGCGGGCTGCTGAGGAGGCTGCAGAGCTGCAAGGAGGAAGTCCCCAGCTAGATCCTAGCAGAAAGGAAGACTCGGGGCGGTGGCGGGGGCTGGGTGGAGAGAACATTCTTTTGTTTTCTTGGAGTCCAGGAAGAGGATAATAGCCCAAAGAGAAATATAACTCCATACATGCTGCAGCTTCATGTGCCTGAGAGCCCCGTCACAGACGAACAGTGTGTGAGCCACACCCCCCGCAGGTTACCCATGTGGTAGCAGGAAGCTGAAGTGTTGGACTTGAGAGGTGGGGTGCCTGGGACGAGCAGAGCCTAGGTTCCCTTCTTCTCTGTCCTCAACTTGACAGTCACCTCTCTGTGTGGATCCTCAGTGTGAGCCAGAGGTGAGGGTGGTGGGAGAGGGAGGTGTGTCTGTTTCCTGGTAAGAAGTTCCAGAACTCAGGTGCCTGCCTTCCTGCTTCTCTGACTTCTTTGGATATTTGGAGGGTTTGTGGAACAGGTGACATGTCCATGTGTATGTGTGTGGGGGACATGTATGTTTGTGTGTGATGTGTATGGGTGTGTGGGGTGTATATGTGTGTGCATGTGTGCATGGTCTATGTGTGCATGATGTGTGTGTGTATATATGCCTGTGTACGTGATGTGTATGTGTGTCTTGTAGTGCATATATGTGTGTGATCTACATGTATGTTGTGTGCAACCTGTGCATGTATGTGTGGTGTGTGTAGTATGTGATGTGCACATATAGTTGTGGTATACATGTATATCACATGTATATATGTGGTGTGTGCAATATGTGTGTTTGGTGTGTGGTGTGTCTATGGGTGTGGTGTGGATGTGTGTGAATGGATGTGTATATGTATTGTGTACGTTTGGTATGTATATGCATGTGTATGTGGTATACACATGTATGTGTATGTGTACATATGTATGTGTGTGTGTGGCACATATTGTGTGGATGTGTGTGGATATACGTGTCTGTGTCTAGTGTGTATACATGTGTGTATGTATGTGTGTGTATGTGTCTGTGGAATGTGTACATGTATGCATGTGTGGCGTGTGTGTGTGTCAGGGGCTGCAAGATTTGAAGGTTGGAGTTCAGGACCTAAGAAGGGGGCTATCCAGGCACTTGTATGGCTGTGAGCATTTGCCTGGCTTTGGAGCCACATGGCAGGGCTGGGCGACGGAGTGGCCACTTTAGTACTCTCAGCCCAGGGCAAGCAGGCCCTGGGGATGCATGTGAAGCTGCTGGCCTCCTGATTGTCTGGTTTAGCTTGGCAGTTAGTAACTCTGTTGAGCAAAGCCTGGCCCCCCTGGACACTGCCTGGGCCACCACCTTAGCATCAAGAGACAGAAAAGGACAGCTCTGCAGGTGCTTCCCTTCCTGTTGTGGGCTGAGGCTGGAAGAAGATGGATGTTTTCTCCACCTGCCAGGCTATTTCTCCAGCCTCTCTTGATAAAAGTTTGGCTTCAGCGGCTGTATGCCTGTCTTATGGATCAAAACAAATTCCAAGGAGGTTTCCTGATTCTTGATATGCACTGCAGTTCTTGTACCAAGTAGACTGGCAATAAGGAACATGGCCCCTGTGTCCTCTACACCTACTTCTCCAGAGACTCAGCTTCTCGTCTGCCAAGCCCCAAGTCTTCATGGCGATCTCCTTCCTGATATTCAGACAGAAAGGCCAGTGCCTTGCCCACAGCTCTCCTCCACATGTCCAGTCCTGCTCCGTGGCCTGAGTCCTTGTTCTTCCCAGTGCTATCGCCTCCACCTGCCACCTCCTCCAGAGCTGCTGAGCTTCACAGCTCCGGGGGTGCCGCCCACATGATATTCTTTCCTGGAGCTGTGCCCTCAGGGCTCCCTGGGACTGCACAGAGATGGGGTCCGGCTCCTTGGTTTGTAAAGGGCTCACCATGCTGGCACTTCTGTTCCTCAGCTCTGAGCTCAGAGTCACCGTCATCACGGGGGAGAGAATGACGCAGGAGGCAGGTCAATGTGAGAGTTAAGCCTCGTGGCAAAGAGAGGTGAGAACCAGCCCAAAGGCCCCAGGTGGGCTGTGGGACAGAGCCCTGCGGGGCAGAGCGAGAGAGGAAGGAGGAGCAGCCTGGTGCTGAGCTGTCTGGCCTAGGGAGGGAGAAGTTACGTGGCTCACGCGGGAGTCAGGAGGCTGAGCCGCAGGGTGAGGGTGGCTTGAGGAGTGGAGTGTGTGCTGGGAATGGCAGGGATATCACTAGGTTCCTTGGCATTTAAATATGGATGTAGGCTGTTGATACCAGTTCAGGGACATGTTCTCCGAGTTGTTGTAAGGAGTTGCAGGGATTCAATGAGGAGAATGTGAGTCCATCACCTGTGACGTGTGTTGGCTGCGTGACTGCCGTGGCTCTCAGGAGAGTACTGGTTCCTGCTGTGGCTCTACCATTTCCTCCCCAGCTGGGCCATGGCCCCTCTCCCCAGGCCACTGTTCCTCACCCCCAGTGTGGAGATGGCAGCAGCTGACCATGGGGCTGTTCTGCAGGTGTGCAAAGAGTGGGCTTCCTCTGTAAAGAACAAACGCTCCCCTACAGGCACAGCCTTGCCCTGGCTCTTTCCCTCTCATCAGCTGGGGGTACATTTCCCTGATCCCAAGAATCCCTGATCCCAAGTCCAGAGATTGGTGGGTCCCCCTCCAGGAATGCTGCTGTGGAAGTGCCCAAGTTTGCCCTGCTCAGCCACCTCCCTTAGCCCGAGGGTAGTGCCCCCTCCTCCAACCAGAGAGGTTCCTGCCAGCTCTCTGCATAGGGCCTTGACCCCCTACACAGCTGCTGTCAGTGACTGTTACTGGGACCTGTCCTCCCTCCCTATCAGTTGAGGAGTAGTAGCCGAGATGCCAACTCCAGGCCAGGAGAGAGACGTATGTGCCCATCTGCATGGCCCTTCAACTGCCTTCAAGGTGAATCACCCTCTTCTTGGAAGAGGCTTTGCACTTCCGGGTTTGGTCATGACAATCTCTACACAGTTGCGCTTTCTCTTTCCACCCACATTTCTCACTCTGTAGGGGCCTTAAGGGCCTGGAATCCTAGGACAGTAAATCAGTCTTGACATCCTAATCTTGAATCAGTCTTCCTTCCAGCCCAGAGGCAGTAGAGCCATGCTTCCTCCTGTAACAGAGTGGCATCTCTTCAATCAATTGGCACGAATTCAAGCTGGACCTACTGTGTGCCTGGCTTGGCCACTGTGGGGGCACAAAGAGAAAGAGGCAGTCCAGTGGAGAAGCTTATAGTCTCCTTGGGGAAGTTCTAACATTTGTAAAGAGGGCAGTGGCCAAGTGATGATCCACTGAAGCTGAATTTATAAGCGCCAGAGAACATTGCATATTTAACAGGTCAGGGATTAGGGAAGACACTTGTGGAGAAGGAGGGACTTCAGGTCACTGGGCTGAAGGAGGAAAATGAACTGCATGCTGAGTGACGTCTGCAATAGGTGCTTTGGAAGCAAGAGTTTTGTTTGCATGTTTGATTTTTTTTTTTTTAATCTTTGCTTTCTATGTTATTTTGGGCTGCTATTCTGGATGATAATTACATTTGAGGCCTGGGAAGGGGTTGTGAACAAGCCAGTCAACATCTCAGGAGACAGGGGCTGTCCCCTTGAGGGTTGTGTGATAGAAGGCAAGTCTCTCTAGCTAATCTGGAGTTTCAGAGTTGCATTTGGAGCAAGCAGGGTCCCAGAAGTTGGGATGGGGAGAATGTGAGACAACTCGAAGAAAAGGGAGAGATGGTGATCCTAGAACATTAGGGGCCATCTGCCTGGAGGACGGGCAACCATGCTGCAATTGATTAGTGATGTCTGCCACTGGCAGGAGAGGGGATGGTAGCAGCACACATGCCAGTCAGAAGGAGCCCATTTACAGGGCATGGTATTTCACTCTGGGATTTCTTTATTTAAATATAAAGAATCTGAAGTCCAGACTGGTGAATTGACTTCACCGAGGTCACACAGCTTATTGAGGCAAGAGGAAAACCCATGTTTGAAGAGGATGTTGAAAATCTCTTTCAGTGTATGTCAGGAACACTGAACTTCCAGCTCTGGGAAGCGGGGGTGGTGTCCCTGTCATCAGGGGCCTGTGGTCTCCTGCGGGAGTGAGGTCACAACAAGAAAAACAAGAGAACTGCCGAAGGCTGGCTCTGCTGCTGTACGCCACCCAGGCAAGTTCAGGGCAGAGCAAGGTGACTGCAGTTTGGGAGGCCAGAGTGCTTCCTGGCTGAGCCAAGCTTTGACAGATGGGGCACATTTGGAGAGGGCAGGGGGGAGCAAGGCCCAGTTGACAGGTCATGGTCAGTAGCAAAGGGGATTACGGGGATGGGACAGGAAGGGCATGGAGAAGAAGCACCCAGGGTCACGGTGGCCCCAAGTAAATGTGGTTGATTTGCTAGAAAGAATTGTGTGAGCTCTCAGGGCATCCTGGAATAAGGAAGTTCCAAGTGACTTAGAACTGCAGGCTGCAAACTGTGGGTGGCCAGAGGGAGGAACCAGTCCTCATGTTATCAGTGAGACCCAGGAAGGCTGAGGGACTTGCCCAGAGTCAGACAGCGCAGGAGGTTCTCTCCAAACAGTCCCCTTGTCCCTTCGACCCCCGTGAGCCCTCCACCTCTCCTCCAGGCCTTTGTTACCTCCCACCTCCTGTCTGTGGGGGCTGGAGTGCCTGACTCCTTTTGCCTGGAGGCTGGACTGTCCAGCCCTTCTGGTTTGTGTGTCCTCTCCTAATTAATCAAAGCTGCTTGCTCTCTGTCGCCCTCTCTCTGGAAGGTAGATTGGTTCCCTTCCCGTTACTATCTGACTTCTTTGACCATGTATTCATTGTTTGCCTGTTCCTGAACATGATAGGTTCTCTTTCGCATCTGGGTTCTTTTGTTCCCTGCATGTTTGTGATGTGTATTCATGTTGTTGCTTGTTGTTTTACTTTATTTGTGCTCACTGCGGTGTAATACTCCAACACGTGAACATACCACGGTTTATGTTCATTCATGCCAATGACAGGCATGTGGTGGGCTCCAGTTTGGAGCTGTCATGGCTGGTGCTGCTGTATACGCTTTGTGTACATGTCTTCTGGGGAGCATCTGGGCACGTTTCCGTGTGTTTATACCTGAGAGTGAATTCCTGGGTCATACAGCAAGCCCACGTTCAGCCCGGGTGGATGTGGAAGTGTTGTTTTAAAGAGTATGACAATGGAAACCAGACGGCAGGGGTAAGAAGGGCTGGAGGGTATCAGGCATGAAGTCAGGGGGTTGGAGAATTTTCAGGGGAGTTCACCAGCCAGAGGGCAGAGAAACCGAATCATAGAACCTGCATTGAGTAAAGAGGTTTCTGTCTCTGGGGTGGGTCACATAGGGAACACCAGAGCATGGGTTTGGCTCAGAGAAATCCAGTCGCTGGTGTAGCCCTGGCCAGTGGGGGCTTCCGGGGAGTGGTGCTGGACTCTGAAGGAGGCCAGCGTCCCTGGGCCTGGCTCTGCAGAGCCCCTGCCTGGGGAGAAGCCTCCGCCATCAGGCTGGCAGTGGTAGTGAGGGCTCCTGGTGGCACAGAGCCCCTCCTGGGTGTGGACTTTGAGGAGAGAGCCATGGGCTGGGGGCAGCAGGCGCCTGGGCCCTTCTGTAGACATCTGCAAAACCTCAGTGAAACAGGGCCCATGCCTGGGGGGAGGCCAGAGTCCCCCGACTCCGACTGGGTACACTAGCTGCCACAGTCATCTGGGGGCTCACTCCAGCCTCCTAGCTACGCAGGGAGACAGGGAGGCCTCTGCTGCCCTCTCAGCCCAGGGCCCCAGGGAGGCTGTCAGCCCACATGTTCTCAGTGTCCTGGCCGAGCAACTAATGTTAGCCCTTTCACCCCATCTCTTCCAGAATGGCAGCAAAGACAGCTCTCTGGACATGCTGGGCACGGACATCTGGGCAGCCAACACCTTCGATTCCTTCAGGTAACCTCCTCCTCCTTCCTTGTGGTGGGAGGTCCAGCCTGGGACCCCAGCTTCCTTGGGGGCCGAGTGAACACTGATAGTTCATGAGCAAGAGGCAGAGAGAAGCCGAGTGGGGGATGCAGGAAGGATGGGTGGAGAGAAGGAGGCCAGAGAGAGGAGGCACTGGGGGTCAGAGGAGACAGTGGCGGCACGGGGAGGGGGGCCTCTGGGATGGGACTGCAGAGGCTGGGCCCCGCTTCCCAGTCGCCTGCCTCGTCTACCTCAGGGTGGCCAGGGCGTCGTTTTGAGCTGCTTGTCGGAGGCTGGAGCCCAGCGTCTGGCCCTTGCTGTCCCCAGGCTTCCTCACATGTGGGCACAAAAACAGGCAGGTGTTGCAGGAGCCGCTGTGCAGTGGGCATCAGGCCCACGCTTGTTTCATAAGCACACGCTTTCCCACAGCAGTGTGAGGAAGGTGAGGGGTGGCACCTCCATTCTGAGGGTCCCCGCCTGGCCCCCGGCAGCCCCTTTCTGCAGATCTGCCTGCCAGTTTCAGCCTTCCCTGGTTCCATCAGTAACTGGGCTCTCACCCTCTTGCCTCGATTTCTCACTCTCCCTCGCCCTCTAGTGGTGCCACCTGGGACCTGCAGCCCGAAAAGCTGGACTTGACCCAGTTCCACCGGAAAGTCCGACACACGCCCAAGCAGCCCGTGCCACACATTGACCGTTAAGGTTAAGGGGTGCTGGGGCTCTTACACTGGGTGGGTAGGGCAGGGGACGGGAGTGGCCTTTGCCTCCACAGGGAGGCTGCTCTGCTGCACGGGGGACTCAGGAGGCTAATGCCCTGGGATGCTCTTCCTCTGCGGCTCAGAGCTGCAGGGTCACTGGCTTCTCCCAGAATCCCTCCATTCCCCTCTGCTTAGCTTCCTCTAGCCAAGCCAATCCCGCCTGCTTCTGATCACCCACAGTGGCCCTGCTTGTCAGTAATCCAGGCCAGTGCAGCAGAATCACCTGGGCGGTGGCACAGAGGGCAGGCCCACCCCGAGTCTCTGATTCTGTAGGTGCAGGTGAGGATGTGCATGTCTAACAAGTTCCCCAGGGAACGCTGATGCTGGTCCAGGGACCACACTTGAGGAGCCGCTGGGAAAAGGAGATAAGAACCCATCCATGATGGAGACTGCGTAGGAGAAAAAAGACTGAACTATGTGATGTGGACATATAGACACTAGGAAGCATAACACGTGATGCCTGGTGCAGGGTTGAATAAAGTCAGTGCAAACAGGGTTAGAAAGGAGAGCACTTTAGGCCTGGCACTGTGGCTTACGCCTGTAATCCCAGCACTTTGGGAGGCTGAGGCGGGTGGATCATGAGGTCAGAGGTTCCAGACCAGCCTAGCCAAGATGGTGAAACCCTATCTCTACTAAAAATACAAAAATTAGCTGGGCATGGTGGCAGGCACCTGTAATCCCAGCTACTCAGGAGCCTGAGGGAGGAGAATTGCTTGAACCCAGGCATCAGAGGTTGCAGTGAGCCGAGATCGCACCACTGCACTCCAGCCTGGGCAATAGAGTGAGACTCCATCTCAAAAAAAAAAAAAAAAAGGAAAGGAGAGCACTTTATAGGATGAACTATCTGGGAAAGGCTTCAGGAGGGAGACTTCCCTGGACAGCTCCAGTCTCTCCTGTGTGCCCTGGGAGCACATAGCTGGTTAAGTCAGTGGGGAAACTGAGGCCTGGGGGAATTGAAATGATGGTGCCACCTGACTGACTACAGGTGTCCAATGGGGCCTGCATGTGGAAAGCAAGCTTGCCAAAGGTGTCTCACTAGTCCCCAGAGATTAAGTAACTTCCTGGCACAAAAGTGATGAATGACTATGAAGGAGAGGAACTCCCCTTATGCTGAGGAACTTTGTCCCTTCAGAAGCCAGAGTAACCAGCCACACCTGTGTCACCAGCTGTGGGCCTGAATTCCTCGGCCAGGCTCTCTCTCTCACCAGGAGCCTCCAGATTTGCTGAGAGTCACCTGGGGTCTCCCATGGGCATCTGGCTGTCTGGCCAAAGCCTGTCACTCCCAGGTTCCCAGGGAGTCTGAGTGCAGTGTTTGTGGCCACCTTATGGCCAGACCAGGAACTGTGTCCCCCTTAAGAGTCCTGCCATAGTGGGGGCAGGCTCCAGGTGCCAGCCACTGCAGCCTCCCTGGGAACCAGGTACCACTCGGTTGCCAAGGTTCCCTGCAGCCTGTGTTTCCATGGAGGGACAGAAATCAGAGAAGGCTGTTGCCTTGGAAACCATGTTGGCAGCAGTGACTCAGCTGCTCTGTAGCCACCTTCTGCCCTCCAAACCTGCAGGCCTCAGGGAGATCTGAGCCCTGACGGGGGCAGGCCTCCCTGCAGGACCCCCTACCACTCACCCCCGGGGCACTGAGGTGAGAACAGAAGGCTGCGCTTGGAGTGTGCTCAGCTGGTCCCCGGCGTGTGATTGGAGCTCAGCGAACACGTTAGAGCCCTGAGGTGTGCTTTACCCACAGGGGACACTGGGAGGTGGTGTCAGCTGTTCTGTTGAGCCAAGTCCCCAGTGCCCTCCTCCTCTGTGGCCCAGGCAGGTGCAGAACACAGAAGACTACACGCAGTTGGTGCTTTCACAGGCCAGCATGTCTGCACTGGGCAGATTGATGAATTAAAAGATGGTTGGATGTTCCAGGCCTTTCCTCACCTGCTCACCTGTAGCCTAGTACATCCCAGTTGTGGGAACAGATGGGCTGGGAGGCAGCTTTTTCTCTTTTCCCTCATGCCTGTTACACCTTGCACCCCATTCCCCACCCCAGCTCCACTGTGCCCCTTGCCTTCCCTGTGCACCCTGCCCTCCGACATGCTCCAGCCACAGCGAACTTGCAGCACACGTGCTCCTGGCTCCAGGCCTTTGCCTGCACTGCGTCCACCTGGGACATGCTCCAAATTCCCTGTGCGTGGCCAGCTCTCCTCTCACTTTCCTCTTCCCCTTCGCCCAAGACAGTTCTAGATGCTGTTCCCTGGGGTTCCTGCGTCGCTGTCTTGCCCCCCACAGGGCACTGGCTGCTGTGGCGGTGGGGGCTGATTATCCCAGCAGACACTGAGAGGGCCAGTTTTGTGCACTGTTCACAACTGGGTCCCAGCCCCTGTCTGGAGCCCAGCACAGAAGAGTTTGGTGAATGGAGAAATGAGCCATCAGATGGGGCTTGGGTTATCTGCCTGTTCTTCTCTTCCACCCAGGCCTTTGCTGCTGTTTGCAGCCAGTTTCTCCTCTGGGCTCCAGGGCACCTCTGGCCATGGACTTTTACGACACTGATCTTGTGCTGCCCCCTAATGGTGCTCAGGCGCCCAGCCCCATTAGAGGAGTTGAGGATTTGTTCTAAGAGCCTTCTGCTGTCTGAGGCCAGAAACCAAAACCGATTTGTTTTTGTTCACAGGGCCCAAAACAGAAGCGATGCTTGGTAGATATTTAAACAGTGAACTAGTTACTCTGAAATGTGAGATTTGCATGAACTCTGTGGCTGGAAAATGACCCAGCTTATGGAACGCCTCTCAGCATACCCCAGTCGATACCAGTAGTAATAGTAACTGACAATGCTTACTGTGCCCCAGCCGTGCTCCAGCCCCTGTTCTAAGTGCTTACTTCATTTATTTAAAACTCGCCATCACTCAGAGAGGGAGGATCTGTTAGCGTCTTCACTTCAATAGATGAAGCAACTAGGAGACCCAGAAATTAATTTGCATGAGGCTAGGTTGGCCTCAGAATCTGTGTCCTTAATTAATCACCTTCCTGCCTCTTTCCCCAAATAACAGCAACAATATTAGCAGTAATGAAAGTGGTCATAGTAGTAGTAATATATTTACTTTATTATTTATTTTATTATAATTTTGTTACTATTGCCTGTATTTACCATTCAACTTATTTGTGTTTTTTGTTTTGTTTTGTTTTTTTAATCTTTTTTTTTTTTTTTGAGACGGAGTCTCACCCTGTTGCCCAGGCTGGAGTACAGTGGTGCAATCTCAGCTCCCTGCAATCTCCACCTCCCTGGTTCAAACAGTTCTGCCTGAGCCTCCCACGTGGCTAGGATTACTGGCACTCACCACCATGCCCAGCTAATTTTTGTATTTTTAGTAGAGACAGTGTTTCACCATGTTGGCCAGGCTGGTCTCAGACTCCCGATCATGTGACCCACCCGCCCCAACCTCCCAAAGTGCTGGGATTACAGGCATGAGCACTGTACCCGGCCATGTATATGTTTAAGATATATTTAATGGTAAATACAGATAATAATACATACACAAGGAATGTACACACACATATATATAAACATAAACAAGCTAAACATTATGTATTTAAGCTAGACTATATATGTGTGTGTATATGTGTGTGTATATATATAAGCTAGACTATATAAATGTGTGTATATGTGTGCATGTGTGTGTATATATGTGTGTATGTGTGTGTATATATATACATATGCTGTTTACTTTGTGATGTCACAGTTCTAAGCATCTAAGTACTCCAGATACATCAATTAATTAAATCCTCCAGCTGCCTTAAGATGTTAGACACTATTATCCCCATTTAACAAATGAGGAAACTCATTTGATGAAACGAGTACCGAGAGGTTAAACAACTTGGACAGGTCCCCAGTTGGTAAGGGATATACTGGGGTTCAAATCCTGGGAGTCTGGTTTCAGAATCTGCACCCTTAAATATGCCAAAGATTCAGACCACTGGCCAGGGAGTTGGGGCCAGCCTCTCTGGCCCGAGGGCACGCCCACTCCCAGAAAACATGAAGACAAAGCGTACAGTATCTGAACGGGCTTGCTGGACTGACCCAGAGTCAAGCCAAGAAGGAAGGAAGATGGGCCAGGCGTGGTGGCTCACACCTGTAACCCTAGCACTTTGGGAGGCCGAGGTGGGAGGATCATGAGGTCAGGAGTTCGAGACCAGCCTGGCCAACATGATGAAACCCCGTTTGTACTAAAGATACAAAAAATTATCCAGGCATGGTGGTGGACACCTGTAATCCCAGCTACTTAGGAGGCTGAGTCAGGAGAATTGCTTGAACCTGGAAGGCGGAGGTTGTAGTGAGCCGAGATCATGCCATTGTACTCCAGCCTGGGTGACAGGGTGAGACTCTGTCTCAAAAAAGAAAAGAAGGAAGGAAGCCCTATTGGGTTTTCTGCTACCCCTGCTGGCCTGTGTGACCTTGAGAAAGTTGCTTGGTACCTCTGTTCACTAATCTTCTGTTCAGCATAATAGGGCAGGGTGGATGGCTTTGACAGGAGTTGTGACGAGCTTCAAGGAGCTTAGCTTAGCTTCTTTGCCTGGAAGGATCAAGGGGAACTCTGGTTCCTCTCACACCTCCCTCCAGGTTGGTTGTTGCATTAGGGGAGGAGCCCCCCGTCCCACCTGCCCATCTCTAGGGCTGTTTCCTTAGGTAGGACAGCTAATTCTGTGGGGCTTGAAGGCGGGCAGCACTAGATATCTGCTGACTATCCCTCCTCTCCTGCGGCCAGCTGGAACAGGAGGCATGAATGAGCCATCCTTCCAACCCCTTTCTGTCTTTTCTGGTCCAGGTGTGGCAAAGGGAAGCTGGAAGATGGGGATGGCATCAACCTGAATGACATCGAGAAGGTCCTTCCAGCCTGGCAGGTAGGTGCAGGGGTGGGTTCTCTAACAGCCCACCCCACCCCTAGAGTCCTGATTCTCTTCCTGGATGGGACCTAACCTAAGCACTCCTGCTGTTTCCTTGTTCTAGCAAGGGGCATAACCACCTGTATGGTAGTAACAGGTGGGCAGGGCTGGGTACCTGCCATGGTCCAGGGTGTCCCATTGTGACAGTATGTGTGACAGCCTACTCGGTGATGCTGCAGGCCCTGTGGCAGGTTTGATGTGCCCTAGAGATGAAATGGACCATACTCTGGCAACTTGAGGAACTTGGAAGTTTTAATCCCTTGGCCTGAAACCTCTCTGCAGGTGGAGTGTCCTGTGGTGTGTTCAGGTGGGGCTAGCAGGCCTGGAAGCGATTCTAATGTGGCTGGGGCTGTCTCTAGGCTTTTGAACAGTGGACTTGCCCTGCTGGCCTCCAGGTGTCTGCTATGCTTGCTCTTTTTGTTATTGATTGGGCCTCTTTCCTGGAATCAGGTCCAGGTTCCAGGACAAAGAGGATTCACTCAGTGAAACCAGGTCTCTAGATGCTTATAGTACTGGACTTTTGGTGGAAACAGCAAGAGTCCAGCTGCTCTCAGGAATGAGATTGGGCCTGCTGCAGGGGTGTAAAAGCAGTGGACCCTCCATGTGATTGAGTCTGCTGCTGCCAGTGACCGTGACCTACCACCACACTCTGTGCCACCCTTCCCTTCTCTCCTGAGACTTCTCTTGCTATTTTACCTATATCCATTTGTCTCTTCCTGGTGCCTTTGCCATTTTGTTTCTTCTCTATTCATACCTTGGGCCTATCAGTGAGGGACAATAGAGCATACAGTTAAGACCTCAGCAATTTGATTAAGATGTGCCTTGGTATGGTGGTTTCTCCTACTTGGGAGTTACTGAGTTTCTTGGATCTCTGTAGGTTTACAGTTTCATCAAATTTGGAAATGTTTCAGCCACTATTCCTTCTCCTTTCCCCCAACCCTGGGGTTCCAATTATATGTATTCTATGCTTCTTCATCTTGTCTCATGCCTCACCAAAGCTCTGCTTGGTTTTTTAAAGTCTTTCTTTACTCTCTGTGTTTCATTTTGGATAGTTTTTATTGCTATGTCTTCAAGTTCACTAATCTTTTATTGCAGTGTCAAATCTACTGTTAATTCTACTCAGTGTATTTTTCATTTCATATATTGTAGTTTTTATCTCTAGAAGGTTATTGTGGGCTTTTCTTCCCCCATATATATATCTTCCATTCCTCAGGCTTTCTCTTCTCTTCTGAAGTATATAGAACCTATTCCCAATAGCTGTTTTAAGTCCTTCTCCAGTAAATCTGTCATCCACGTAATCTCTGAGTCTATTTATTGATTTTTCTCTTGGTTATGGGCTATACATTTCTTTACATGCCTGGTAATTTGATGTTAAATGTCAGATGTTAGAATCTTTACATTATTGGGTGCTAATTTTTTTTGTATTCCTTTAAATATTTTGGGTTTTGTTCCAGATCACAGTTAAGTTACATAAAAGCAGTTTGATCCTTTCAAAACTTGCTTTTAAGCTTGGTTAGAGTGGGAAGACTTCAGTGTGGGGCAAATTTTGCTCTACTGCTGAATCCACCCTTCTGAGATTGTCACCCAATGCTCTGTGTATTAGGAGGTGTTTCCCTCCAGCTGGAGAAACACAGACTATTTACCCTATATGATCTCAGTGGATTATTCTATGTATTCCTTGCCTTGGAAGTTTCCTTGCACATGGAAAAATTAATACTCAGCCAAAGACTTGAGGGGCTAAGATTTCTGGATTCTCTGTATGTGGCTCTCTCCTCTCTGGTACTCTGCCTTGCAAATCAAATTGTCTTGGACTCCAGGGATTTTGAACCCTGTCATCTTAGCTCATTGAGACCACCAGGCTCTGCACTGCCCTCCCTGTGTTGCAGACTAGAGATGCTCCAGGCAAGGAACTGGGGCACACATAGAGGTCACCTCATTACAAAGAGAAATATGATGACTTTATTGTGGAGAAACGTGGCAGGCCCCAACGTGACCATGTGATCAAGGTAACATCATTAGTGATGGGATGGGTGGACACCATATGCCCCTGATGTGCCACACAGAAAACCCAACATCATTTCTTGGGTTTTCCTTCCAAGAAAGCACAGCCTGAGTCTGGTTGTTTGGAAATGAGTGTAAGGACCATTCTCTATAACTGCTTGGACACAAAAGACAGGGAAAGACTGAGGAAGTCTTCCAGATTGTAGGAGACTGAAGAGGCAAATGACTAAATATAACATGTGTTCCTTGCTGAAATCCTGGACCAGAAGGAAATCCTGACCTTGTTGGGACAGTTGGAGAATGTGATTGGGTCTATGGGTGGGATGGTGGTTTCGCTTCTATGTCAGTTTCCTGACTTGGAGGCAGTGTGATGGTCATGTGGGCGAGTGTGCTTGACTTTGAGAAATACGCACTATGATGTTTGAGGGATATGGGCTTCGTGTCTGCAACATCTCCTCAAATGATTTAGAAAGAGATTGATGATAATGGTATGTAGACATAGAGGGAGAGAGAGGGCAAACGTGGGGAGGTGTTAACAGTTGGGGAATCTGAGTGAGGAGGACGTGGATGTTCTTTGTATGTTTCTTGCACTTTCCTATAAATTTGACAGGAGAAAGAATCAATCGGTAGGGCCAAGGCTGTGATGTATAAGTCACAGGCAGAGTATCAGCTCATGAAACACCCTATGGGGTGGATCTATATTAAATTGTTGCTGCTAATGTAAAGTCAGCCTTGATGCAAGAAATAAAAGAGTCAAGTACATGAAAGTGACCACCATCACTCCATTTCTAGATGTCAAGAGCATTCATCATTGATAGAAGAAGTCCATTTGAGACACCCTGATCTAGGTGAGAAAACAGATGCCCCCTTGCACTAGGTGGGGTGTTGACTACTTGGTACCTTTGAGCCAGAAGCTTGGGAGTCATGGCTGGAAAAGTAACAGATCTGACACCTTGTGTTGTTTGGGGACTGTTTCTTTGCTCCTCTAGGATACAAAATGGAAGACTTTTGGTTCCTGCTTAGAAGAGAAAGGAGAGCTGGGCTACTGGCTGGGTGGGACGTTGGGGGTCAAGGGCTTGGTGTCTGGACCCAGGCGTGGACCCCATGGAATCCCAACCCTGCCACTGACTAACCCGGGAGTCTTGGGCTAGTTACGTACTCTCACTTTGCCTCAGTTTCCTCCTCTGTGAGATGAAATGACCATGTCTACTTTATGGGGTGGCTGGAAAGATCAAGCACATTCATTCACTTGAGGTGCTAAGGATGATGCCCAGCGCACAGTGGGTGCTATGCTGGTCTCTGCTGTAATTATTCCCAGGACTCAACACTGCCAGTCAAGCCCCACCTTCTGAGGGTGGACCAAGCTATGGTGGCCCCCTCTGCTAAGAAGAGGGAGGAGGGGGAGATTTCCTGCCCCAACCTCCAGGTGAGTGGTTTCTTGGTGAAGAGGGCATTTCTGCTGGGCAGCAGCTCAGATGATGAACCTTGGTTCGTGGGTTACTCAGACCCTGGTTGATTCTTCCCTTGTGCGGCCTGCCAGGCAGTGGAGACAGAGTGGACTAGAGATCAGAAGAATCCACTTCTGGATGTCTGCCAGAGCCATGCGTGTGAACTTTCCTCTGTGGGCCTCAGTTTATTCATCAGCAAAATGACACAGTTGTATTAGATCAGAGGTTTGCAAACTGTGAAACCCTCAGGGCTCTCCTGGGGTGCCCCTGGGTGCTGCTGGGGGGAGTTTGGAGGCAGAAGCAGCAAGCTCCAGGGGCCCCCACTTGGGCCCACCCAGACCACTTGGCCGGTGTCTCTAAATCAGGATTCTAACAGAGTTTCATGTGGAGAAATAATTCCACTACTAAACAAATTTTGAGTATCATCAGACCAAGGCCCCTCTGAGGTTTCACATTCTAGGGTTTTCTTTTCTTTTCTTTCTTTTCTTTCAAGGAACAGTAAATCAGTGACCATTCTGGGCTCTCCAGGGCCCACATGTGGTGCTCTTAGGGCTGCTAGGAGTGGAGGCCTTCACCCACCGTCTCCACTGTCAGTCTGGAGCAGAAGGGCTTTGATAACCATGCACACACACACTCATTACACACCATCTATCACACATGTGTACACACACATACACGCACCACACACATCAAACACATTCCATACCGCATACATGTACACATACACAGTACACATACCACACACCACACATGTATGTGTACACACAAGTACATATCACACACATCCCCCCACACTCTATGCACACATACATACATACATACACCACACATACACGCACACACACACACGTTTCCATGACACACACTTTGGATGTGCTTTGTCCTCAGTGAACTATCAGCAGATGAGTCTGAGGCCACAGTGCTGGAGCTCAGTGCACCTCGGAGCTTCTGGAGTGCTGGAATCTACATGGTCTGCTCACTGTATGCCTCATTGACTGTTGTGTAACAAATTGCTCAAAACTTAGCAGCTTAAAACAACAAACAGATATGACCCACACACTGTCTGGGAGCAGCTTAGCTGGTGGTTCTGGCTCAAGGTCTCTCATGAGCTTGCAGTCAAGCTGATGGCCAGGGATGCCGCCATCAGAAGGCGCACCTGGGCTGGAAGACCCCCTCCTGTGGCTGAGGGTGGGAGGCCTCAGTTCCTTCCCGGCTGGGGGTGGGAGGCCTGGGTTCCTCCTTGGCTTCCCCGCCACCAGGACTTCTGCATAAGCTGCCGAGTGCCCTCAGAATATGGCAGCTGGCTTTCCCCAAAGCAAGTGCTGATGGGGAGAGAGAGAGATTCCATCACGGAAGTCTATAGCCTGATCTCAGAAGCAACAGAGCTTCATGCTGCCATTTGCTGTATGTCATTTGCACAGACCAACCCTGGTACAATATGGGAAGGGCCTATACTGAGGTGTGGATCCCAAAAAGCAGGAATCATGAGGGCTCCTGGAGGCTGGAGACCATACTCACACACTCATTGAATCACACCCAGGAATCTGCATTTCTTTCTTTCTTTTTGTTTTTTTGTTTTTTTTTTTTGAGACAGAGTCTCTCTTTGGCACCCAGGCTGGAGTGCAGTGGCACAATCTTGGATCACTTCAACCTCTGCCTCCCAGGTATAAGCGATTCTCCTGCCTCAGCCTACCAAGTAGCTGGGCCACAGGTGCCCATCACCACGCCCAGCTAATTTTTGTATTTTTAGTAGAGACAGGGTTTCACCATCTTGGCCAGGCTGGTCTCAAACTCCTGACCTCAAGTGATCTGCCTACCTCAGCCTCCCAAAGTGCTGGGATTACAGGCATCAGCCACAGTGTCCCGCTAGATCTGCATTTTTAAAGCATTTTAGGAAATTCCAAGGATCAGCAAGAGTTGAAAACTTAAAGTCCTGGCTGAAAATGCTCCTGGCTTGACTGCTCCTTGGGGTATCTGCAGTTCACAGGCACCCTTAGGACAAGGTGGACAGGGTTCTTAATCCGCAAACACAGACCTCTGGTGTTTGAGGAATGCACTGTCCCATGAGAGCATAATGGGATGACTTTTCTGAGTTTTTCTAGCATTCTTCAAAACCCCTCATAGATAGGGCTGGCTGGCTCACTCGCCTGGCCTTGGGTCCCGAGGGTCAGCTGGCCTAGCTATTAGTATGTGGAGTGGAGAGAAATCTTAATAATATGGGCGTGTCCAATACAATGTGGGATATTAGGACTCCTGGCCTCTACCACTGAATGGCAGTCTCTGCATAGTGACCACCAAAAACATCCTCCTACTTCCAGATTCCCCTAGGAGATATTGTGCATCTAGCTGAAGACTCCCAAATGGGAGGGAAAGCCCACCTCTAGCCTGGGAACCCCCAGCCTCCTATGGGACTCTTGAGCCCGTACAGAGATAGGTTGGCTTCCTAGAAACTTTCTTAGACAAAAATCAGGTTTGGCCTCGCCTCCGCACCTGGAGGCAAGAAGGAAAGAGGGTGACAAAGGGAGGTTGGCCTAAAGCCCATTGCCCACCTGCCCTCCATTTCTGCATCCCAGAAGAAGATGGGCATAAAGATCCTACCAGCTGTGTACCCAGCATCTTCTCAGCCCACAGAGGCCCAGGCCCCCGTCTCCGGCCTCTTCTGTCCCTGTTCAGACTCCATAGTAAGCAGGAGGCTTTATGATGTTCCCGGCACCCTCACCGGCCTCTGTCCTAGGCTCCCCGCCATCCTGGGGCCCTGGCACTCCCTGCCCCAATCTATTCTTCCATCTCTCCTTGCTTTCTCATGGGCAGGGGATTCCCTCTGCCTAGAATCTCACTCTCCCGTTCTCTGCCTGTTCTTGTCCTGGCTCAGGACACCTCCCATGATGCCCATTCAGATGCACAGGACAGAGTGCACATCCATCCACCGTTTTCCCAGAGCCCCTGCCCCCATCCCTTTCCATGGCTTCCACGACATCGCACCTGCTTATGTAACTGCCAGAGTTCTTTCCTAGACCCCAGGGTGCCTGAGGGCTGGGCCATTTCCTTCATCCTCATAACCCCTGCACCAGGTGCTCTAGACCGAATGCTGCCGAAGAACCTGCTTTCTAGATGCGCTGTTGTGTTGGCTGGAGTGTAAAAGAAAGGCAGGAAGAAAGGTAGGATTTGTGTCTGTCCTGACATTCAGTCTGTCCCCCTGGCTCCGAGTTTCTCCACCACTTCCCAGCAGAACCTCAACATGAACCTGGTTATGCTCTTCTTGGTGTGGTTTCTAGGACACATTTTTTTTTTTTTTTTAAGGAAAACAGGATTTTTCCATCACCTCCTGTATTAGACACTGTAGGCCGTGACGTGATACCAAACAAACCTCCACATCTCAGCGGCATCGCACATAGAATTTTATTTCTAACTTCCTGACGTTAGGCTAAGGGCCCAGCTGGTCTCCAGGGCAGCTCCTTGGGGACTCCAAGGTCCAGGTGGATTGCGTTTCGTGGTCCTGCCATCTCAATCCGTGGTATCCAGGTGGCCCTGGCAGGGGCAAAGAGAGCGTGACCCAGCATGGCTTTGAATATGGCCCAAAACAAACCTGTAACTTTCTTAAAACATTATATTTTACAATTTTTTTTTTTTTTTTTTTTTTAGCTCATCAGCTATCGTTAGTGTATTTTATGTGTGGCGCAAGATAATTCTTCTTTTGGTGTGGCCCAGGGAAGCCAAAAGATTGGACACCCCTGCTCTAGGTCTTAAATGGTTTGGGCCAGTAATGTCAGCTCCGCTCAGAGCCCATTGGACAGAAGTAGTCACATGCCCCGCCCCTCAATTGCAGGGCGTGACTTCCTGCAGGCGAGCGGGACGAAGGCGAGCTCACAGCTGGTCTGTGAGAGCCAGGTGCGCCAACTCTTCCTCTTTTCTTCACTTGCTCACAACTGATCTTCATGGACAAGTGCTCTGCCCCAGCCTTTTAGAGAGAGAATTGATTGCGTAAGATACAGCTCCCCAAGAGAAGCACAGCCTAACCGGCAATGAGACGTGCGCAGATTGCACACTGCATTCAAAACTGTGAACGCCGACCAAGTGCTGGTGCCTTGCCCAGGTCACGGTCCCTGCAGGGCGAAGTCTGGGCCTCTCCCAGCACACCCCACCTTCGTCCTCTGTGCTGCTGCAGCTCCTGCAGTCTGGGGCATGAATAGTGGCTGACGACAAAGCAGAGGGCCCCAGTGGACCCCACGCTGAATGCCTGGTGAAGATCTGGGCGCCCCAGCTTATCTCTCAGTGGGTCACACATGGAGCACATGCCGCAGTGGGTGGTCTTAGGAGGTGATACCTCCAGTGGCGGTCAGATGCTGACACCTAGGTGTCTGGCCAAGCTCCTCTGCAGCCAAACCCAAGGCTCCTATCCTTGATGACCCCATCTGGCTGTGTTTCCCTGAGGAAACACAGGCCCCATGAGGCCGTGCAGGACGGGGAGCAATGAATCTCCAGGGGTGAATCTCACTGCAGTGCTGACCCCAGGAACCTTCATCTCGAGGGCCGCTCTACTCAGGCCCTTGGAGCCCCCCAAAGGATGTAGGGCGACAGGGTGGACAGTAGGTGTCTGCCCAGGACTCACAGCGCACCTTTGGGAACCCTGCTGCTAGGAATGCTTCTGCACTCCGAAAAGGCATTTAGTGAGCTAGTTGAGTAAAGAGGCTATTGCTGGTGTTAACGGTCCCCAGGGTCTTCCTTCCCACACTGGTGGCTGGAGGTACCCTGGGACAGGAGCTAGCCGGTAGCCAGGTTTTACGGCATCCACACGGCGGCAGCCGCAGGCAAGTTGAGACTGGCATTGCTCTCCAAGAACCCTGATGGGGTGGGGGAGAGGGGACAGCCGCAGGCTCCAGGTGCGGGGCCATGGATTCAGGGTTCAATCGTGGTTCTGAGTGTTGAAGCCACAGACCAAGGCAGACGTTGAGACACACACCCGGGCTCACACTGCGGTTCCAGGGGAACCCCAAATGCCATCCACAAGGCTGGTGCGCTGGTGGCATTTTTGGCGATCTCTATCGCAGGAGTGGAGGGGTTCGCCAGGCTGCCACGTAGGCAGGGATGTGGGCAGCCCAGCCCTATCATTAACAGCCCTGCTCTGAGTGTGGCCCCAGGGTCGGGGGCTGCTGGAGTTGAGGTCGTGCCAGGACAGGCGGCTGCATGGTGGTGTCCTCCCACTAGAGGGCACCAGCGCACCGCTCTGCAGGCTCCAGTCAGGCGCTTGCTGTGGGAAGTCGCCTGATCCCAGCGCCAGTAGCCAAAGGCGTCTTCACCCGCCATGCCTCCTGCTCAGCGCCGCACATGCACATTGTCCTGAAAATGACCCCACTCGGCGCCCAGGCCCTTCCTCCCCGCAGCAAGGGAGAGGATGGCGAGGTGCAAGGAACAGCCACACTCAGGAGACTCGCTTGAACGTGGGAGGTGGAGGTTGCAGCGAGCCGCGATTGCGCCACTACACTCCAGCCTGGGTGACAGAGAAAGACTCTGTCTCAAAACGGAAAAAAAGGAAAAAGTAGCCACAGTAAGGTGTAGGGTCTGTTTGACCACGTGTGCTGAAATATGTCCTGTTTGGCCACATGTCCCCTGCTAGGCCAAGGCATGGCGTTCCTCTAGAGGACCCGCCCCTCCACTCAGGCCCCTGGGAGCAGGCTGCCTTCCCATGGAGTTGGTGGGGGGTGCGGGTCACGTTCCCCACACCAGGGCCACAGGGGGACACCCACTGCAGTGGGGCTGGGGGAGTTACGAAGGACGGGCTTCTGCCCTTGGAAGGATGGGGGCTGGCTGGGGGGGAGACGGAGCTGCTTAATCTATAATCCATAGTTAAGCCGAGTAACTTACTAAGTTTTGAGTCAACTTGACTAAATTCTGAGTTAAGTTCTGAGTTAACTTGAGCAAATTCCATGTGAAGGCAAATTGCATACCGTTCACCTCATTTCTGGTCTGAGCAATGCCCCCTCCCCGCCGCCCCCGCACACCACTCCCCGGGACCCCTTTACCCTGAGGCGTGACTTGAGGAGCAATTTCTCCATGTGTGTGAACTCGGCACGACCGGCGGCATGAGAAAGACGGCCTAACGGGCTCGTTCTCCCGGCCCCGAGATGGTCCCCAGGTGAGCGTTAGGTTTCCTCAGGTTCCCGGGCACGGGGCCTCCGCCTCCTGCGGAAATGCGCCTCCCTGTCCCACACACTGCCCTGTGCTTTCGTGCCTTACACACACCCCCTTGAAGGAAGCCCAGGGCTTTCTGTCACGACCCATTTTGGTCATTAGCCTTGAATTCTCCCAGACAAACGTTCTATCTGCTGTCTTTGGTCTGACAATAGGAGTTGCGTGGCCCGACCGACTTCTCTTTCTGCCTTTCTGTTAGGAAATTTCGAAACCAAATTCTGTGTCTGTTGCTGTTAGTCATTAGATGGCTCCGACCCAGCAGGGCCAGCTCCCTGCCCCCACGTTGCTGGCCTTGTCCAGAGTGTGTGACTCGGGAGCCCATTGCTGTGGAGGGGGTTAGCGCCCACGCTGAGCAGTGGATGCCGCTAGGTCAAGTGGGACTTCTGGCCTTAGGAATGTGCCCAAAGCACTCCTCACTGAGGGTCCCCAGAAGACCCCAGGGACGAGAAGTGGCTTTCTGGCCTCATGAGCCTGTGTCCAAGTCCAGCCTTCACACGGGAGACGGCTGAAGGAAGGGACAGTGAGAGCTGGTATTTAAAAGGATTAATACCTCATTCCTCTGCTTAGTCCCAGACAAGGACAGAGAGAGATTCCCCCCAACTCTCTAAAGAATCCAAGGGGCAAATGAGCTTTCAAAATGGAAATCACGGCTCCATGAAATGACACCCAAGTGTCCCCTACTCCCAGGGGAGTGAAAATGGTGGCCGATGAGGAACGGCCTGGCTGCCCAGCAGGTGGCGCTGTTGCTGTTTGGTAACAGGAGTCCTGGACTGGGACCTGGGCTGGGGCTGCCCCACAATGGGGTTGAAGTGGTAGCTGGGTTCCCAGCCCTCCAGATGGGAAGGAGTGACGTTATTGTTCCCTAGGGCTGTGTCAGCTGTTGCCAAGTCTTCTGGAAGCTTCCAGGACATGCTAACTCATAGGCATGACGATTACTAAAGTGCCCCAAGATGTCCAGGAACAGAAAACCAGAAAACCTGAAAGCCATGCCCTATCTTGCTGCCCCAGGCCCTGTGTACCCCACAAGCACAGCTTCATGTCACCCCGTGGTCCTGTGGAAGTGAGGTCTGGCCTTATGCACTCAGGCCACCAGTACGGATCAGGCATCTCTTACAGGCATTGTCTATAAGACAGTGTCTCTAAGACAGGACACATCCCAGGCACCGTCTTATAGCCATGATGGACTGAGTTTCTGAGCAGGGGCTGGAACCTGTCCCATAGACAGGGACGTGGTATTCTCCCCATGTCCCCTTAGTGAGAATTCAGCAAGGAGCATAATGCACCAATAGTGACACTAGCGAGCACTCACAGAGTGCTTTCCACATTCCAAGAACTAACAGGGTCCTTGCTTTTTCTAGTCTTACCCTCAAGCTGTCCCATGGAGCACGTGCTGTTATTGACCTCACTTTACAGACCCATGTCTTTGGTCAGATGTAACCTTCTCAGTAAGGCCTTGTGAACGCTCCCTCTGCCCCTTGTCACTGGATTCTTCCCTCCCCGCCCCTGTCTCAGGCATACTTTATTTCTTCTGTGTCTGCATTCTCCCAGTAGAGTGTACATCCTCCTGGGGCACATCCAGGGGCCCATTAGATATGGGTTGAGTGACTTGCCCCTGCCCCAGAGGGACTCCCACCAGACCCTAGTCCAGAACTCGGGCCTCCACCTCAGAGGCGGCCATGATGAGCACTGTCTGAGCTGCGGCTGCATATTCTGTCTCTGAAGTCTCACACGTACCCTGGGAGATGTTTATTCTATTATTATTTCACAGATTGGAAAACTGAGATCAAATACCTTGCCTCACAGCACAGAGTTGGGAGAGTGGGGATTGGAATCCCGACAGCCTGACTCCTCTGGTACCTCTTTCTAAGGAGGGAGGATGAGGAGGAGGAGGTGCTGGAAAAACATTTTCTGATTCCAGGAGACGGTAGTCACGTACAGTAAGTTAGGGGTGAATGTCATTTCCTTAATAAGCAAGAACAAGAAGTGGATCTCTCTGTTTTTCTCTCTATGGCTGAAGGCAATAAAATGGAAAGATAAAAAGAGAAAAGCCTCTACTGACAGCTTTGAAAGAGAAAGAAATATGACTTTTTCTTCTTTTTTAATCAGACAGGTTTGTAGTGTCCCCCCATCCCTGCTGGTCCAAGATAATATAAAGTCATCAAGGAGGGGGACTCATGAAGTGGAGCCCCTTTCCCTCCCAGTCACCTCCCCACCCCCAAGTGCTTCCTCCCTCAGGACAAAAATAGGCACCCATACAATAAACGGGGCCAGGAGTCCTCCAATCCTGGTTTCCTGTCTCCAGGTAGCAGGTCCATGGGAAGGGGCAGCGTGCTCTGTGAGGCGAGTCTATATGTATTTTTGGTTATTTGTGAGTCTTTTTTTTTTTTTAAGAAATGATTATTCTAGAGGTGAAGGCTTTTCTTGGTGACAACTGGGAAAATTCCTCGGGAAGAGGCCCCTGTCCACATCTAGACGGGGTTCCCACACAGGCCTCCCACAGGGGCCTCCCCCGGCTCACTCCACGCGGGGCAAGAGGCAGGGAGCTGGGACTGCAGGCAGCCTGTACTTTCAATGCCAGGTGGGGCAGGCTTCAAAAGATCTGGGCAAGTCTGCCCACCCTATACTACCACCTCCATGATCCAGGTCACAGCTAGGATTTGAGGGATTGGCAAACTGGTCCACAGACCAAGTCCATGTTTTTGCAAATAAAGTTTTATTAGAATGCAGCCATACCCATTCATTGGCCCCCCGTCTGTGGCTGTATTTGTGCTGCAATTGCTTGCTACATGGACCCTATCACTAGCAAACCCTAAAATATTTCCTATCTGGCTTTTTACAGAAAAAGTTTGCCAAACACGGATCTAGAATATAAACGGAAAAAAAAAAAAAAAAAAAAAAAAAAAAAAAAACCTGAGAGTTAAAACAGGTGGCAGAAATCCTAAAGCTCATTCCCTTTAGTCACCCAGGAGCCCTTCTGCTTTGCACACAGAACATTGTGTAATTCATCAAAATGATTCTCTTCCAGCTTCCATTTCTTCTGCTGTAAAGCTGGGGGTCATATACCTGATCAACTAACACTGCAAAGCTATGCTAAGAGCCAAAATATAATAAACCAGGTCATATAATGACAGGGATTGGTGAACTTGAAAAACACTCTGCAGATGTGGCGTGGCCTCATGAAGGGGTATCACATCTGGAAGCAGGCAGAGAACTGGCAGGCTTGGCAGATAAGAACTGTGCTTGAAGATGGCCCAACAGCTTCCTACTTGGGTTTCTTAGGGGTGGGAGATGGAGGGCAGGGACTCTGTAGGCTTTCCCCAGCTCCTCCTCAGACTGAGACCTAAAGAGTAACTGTCTTCCTGCTGTCAACCTTAGACAGAAAAGACTGTTGGGGGAGTCTTCTGCTCACCCCATTTCTCTTTCCTCATATATCCTCCCCTTTTCTTGCTCAGATCTTCCTCCTCTTTTATGGCCCTGTTCTTTACCTCCTGCATGAAATTGTTCTGGATAAATCAGACCACATCAGCCCACAGGTTTCTGGGTTTTGGGGGAGTCTTGATTCCAAGCCAGTTGTGAGGGTTTCCCCTTTTTCATGTCTGTCCCTGCCATTTGTGCCTCCTGGAGGAGGTAGACCTGGACCTGGGCTTTGGGGGATGGCCTGGGAGCTGAGGGGGACCTATAGGGAGGAAGAGAAGTATGGTCAGGAGAAAAGGAGGCTGTCGAGAGTGTGGGATTTCAGGCGTCCTCAGGAGGGGAGTCTGTAAGTAGGGAAAGCAGTTGGGGGTGGCCCTGAAGGCCTTGGGATCTGAGCAAACAGGGACTCAACGGAATGCTCTTGAGCAAGGAAATGCAGGATGGAAGGGAGACTCAGAAGCCGAGGGACAGGGCCTGACTGGTCCTCTGCCCTTCTCCTAGAGACTGAGAGGGAGTTTCCAGGATCTCCCTCCAGGGGTCAGGGAAGAAGTTTTGTTGTTTGTTAGGGACAAAGGCTATAGCCCTTTAAAAGTAGGACTCGTCCCCAGTGGAGAGGTCATCTGTTCATGCCCTACTTTAGGCCAGACCATACCCAGAATCCCTTGCTGAGCACCAGAGGGCTTAATCATTCAGGGAGTATGGCCTTGAGGCCAGCATGGGACAGAGAGCCAGGATGGTAGGCTCAAGGAAGGCCAGATTGAGGACAGCCTCCTTCAAGGTCTCAGCTGGGCCAAGGCCATCACGCAGACAAAGAGCTGCTGGCCCAGCCGGGCTAGAGGAATGAGCTCAGGGTGGAGAAGAGGCCAGCAGGGGTGCCCAGCAGACAGGGAGCAGGCCCCGGGCTGGTCTGAGTGGCCCTGTGGACGGATGCTCAGAGGCAGGCCCACCCTGCACACATCCACCCGCTGTGATGAAAGGGGTCACACAGCCTGCAGTCCTGCTGTTCCTGTGCTTCAGCAGTTCCCAGGGGCTGCTTTAATCCTCCCGCTCCCTGAGCCAGTTTGGCGATGCCCTCAGTGACTTGGGCCAGGCCTGGTTGATGAAGCTTGCTCGCCAGTCCCGCATCTTCCTTCCTCTGTCCTTTGTGGAAGGAGCCGCCGGGGCTGGGGGAAGAGGAAGGTGTTGCAAGGGTGTGAAGCATCCATTATTCCTTTATTAGCCAATGTGCCATTTCTGGTCTCATTCTCCTTCCTGGCAGCGGTGAATTTGGGGGCGGAGAGGCCCGGTTATTTTTGTTTACCCCAGCTTCTGTCACTGGGAGCAGTGATGGCTGAGGGGGCAGGGACGGACAGGGCTACGTGCTCTCCAGCAGGCATTTGTGAATGGGCCTCAGCTCCCAGGCTGGCCCGCCGGCAGGCGCCCGCCTTCCCCCAGGACGCACTGACTCTCACTGGCTAGATGGCATTTTTCCAGCATTGCAGCGGCCAGGCGGGAGGAAGCTTTTTTCTGGCTCAAGAACAATACCAGGGTCAGCCCAGGGACCTCCCTCCTACACCCTCTTCCTTCCATTGTGAGCTGCTGCACAATCCAAGGCCCCTCTGCTCTGCACACCAGGGGGGCTGAGGGGGGTCAGGCCCAGGAGAGATTCGCACTGTGTGTGACACCGCCAGTCACTTGCCTCTACTTCCCAGGCTGGACCAGGGATCTGGAGGCAGCTGATGGCCAAACAGACCAAGGATGTGAGTGGCCATTGGGTCCCTGTGCTTTGCAAGGGGCTATATGCAGAGTGGGGACCCTGCTGGATGCCACCACTCTTTTCCTCCTTGCCCTGTTGACTCCTAGCCTGCCAGGGCTGAAAAAGACCCAGAACTTCCACGCACAACCCCATTATACAGACCAGGAAACTGAGAGACCCAGAAAAGCAAAAGCTTGAGCAGACTTCTCATTGCCCTGCTTACGAATCCTTCATTATTCTCAGGGCCGATGGAAAAGCCGGGACTTGCCTCTGTCCCGGGTCCTGCTGGCTTACAGGCTTCTCTCCTGTGACTCCGACTGTCTGTGCTCTGGCCTTGGTGACTGATTTCCAGGCCGCTGATCCAGCAGCGCCAGTTGCCTTCAGTGTCCCCCAGTGTCCTTCCCACACGCCTGCCTGCCTGCCTGCCCCACACCTGTTTGTTATTTTTTGTTTTGTTTTGTTTTGTTTTGAGATGGTATTTCACTCTTGTCACCCAGGCTGGAGTACAATGGCACAATCTTGGCTCACTGTAACCTCCACCTCCCAGGTTCAAGGGATTCTCCTGCCTCAGCCTCCCCGGTAGCTGGGATTACAGGCGTGTGCCGTCACGCCTGGCTAATTTTTGTGTTTTTAGTAGAGATGGCATTTCACCATGTTGGCCAGGCTGATCTTGAACTCCCGACCTCAGGTGATTCTCCCACCTCAGCCTCCCAAAGTGCTGGGATTATAGGCATGAACCACTGCGCCCGGCCACACACCTATTCTTCAAAGACTCTGCTTAGAGGTCACCTCCTCTGTGAAGCCCTCCCTGATAATGGACTTTTCCCATGCCCTGCAGTTCATTGACTCACCTGGCTCCTCCAACACTTAATATATTCATAGAGCACGGCTGCCCCTCCACATCACTGATATCCATGCCTGCCTGTCCCACACATGCATGCCTCCCTGAAACACACATAATCCCGGGAGCTGAAAGCATACTTACTCATCTCTGCAGCTCTTTGCACAGGTTCTCAAAGTGTGGCCCCTGATCAGCAGCAGTAGTAACACCTGGGAACTTGCTAGAAATGCAAAGTCTTGGGTTCCTTCTTCACCCAAGTGAACCAGAAGCTCTGGGAGAGGAGCCCAGTGGTCTGCATTTAACAAGCCTCCGTGATACCGACGCGTGCAACAGTTTGAGAAGCACTGCCTTAGGACATACTTGCAGGCCACTGGCTTTTCACTACTTCTGGATAGATGAGGGAGTCGCTGACGTCACCTTCCCCTATCCCCTTCTATGTGCTGCTGAGATTTTTGGTTGGTTGTTTTTTCCCATTATTTTGCTCAAATGAAGAACAAAGAATTGTGCCCTGTTTGACAGCCCAGGACATGGATTTGCAAAGGATTGGGTGATTCAAGGACCACAGGGTCCCCCAGGCTCCAGCGCCTGCTCCTGTCACTGGTCATGCCTCAGAGAACCCCTGGGTCCCGACAGCCCTGGGCAAGCCAGTGAGGATTAGGGTTCCTGGGAGGCTCATTCCCTTTGCACCAAAGATGGAAACCTCAGCAGAGTCCTCAGTGATGCTGCGTATTTCCAGGTGGTCAAAGCCAACACCCGGGGTGGAGATGTGGGGGCAACCCACCCAGATGGGTGAAGTCCCGGGCTCACATTCCAGATCTTCTCTTCCAGCCACACGGCTTTGTGTGTGTGGCAGATGAACCATCACAGCGTGCTGGGCAGAGGCTAACAGTGAGAGGAGTCTGCTCCCTGAGCTCAGAGCCTCTGCAGCAGCGGCTGACACCGATTACACTGGGTGGTGGGAGGAAGCCTCCCCGGGAAAAAGCAACAACACAAACTCCGGTTTACAAAGGGAAGAATCCAAAGTTGATATTACATCGACCATAAGTAAGAACAACAAGCAGGAGCTGGCCTAGCTAAACACACCCTGGAAAGGCTACATATTGTGATTGTGTCCAGAAAACAATTCTGAACTCCAGGAAACCCACAGGAAATGATGGCCTGTCCCTTGAGCCCCCCAGCTTGAAGTGAGACCACTGTCCCTCTGAGCCTCAGTGGTCTCACTTTGAGCATGGAGACAGAGCACCATTTCCTGACCCCGAGCCTCACCCTCCTTCTGTGAAATAGAAGTGCTGGGCTGGGTGCTGTTGCTCACACTTGTAATCCCAGCACTTTGGGAGGCTGAGGTGGGCGATCATGAGGTCAGGAGTTCGAGACCAGCCTGACCAACATGGTGAAGCCCATCTCTACTAAAAACACAAAAATTAGCTGGGTGTGGTGGCGTATGCCTATAATCCGAGCTACTTAGGAGGCTGAGGCAGGAGAATCGCTTGAACCTGGGAGATAGAGGTTGCAGTCAGCCGAGATCATGCCACTGCACTCCAGCCTGGGCAACAGGGTGAGACTCTGTTTCAAAAAATAAAAAGGAAATAAGAGTGCTGGCCTTGCCCTCCTTCTGGATCCAAGCCTCCACCCTCTTGCCCACTTTTGGGGTGCTCCTGGAGGAATGAGCTCTGATATGAAAGCATTAGATGTAGTCTTGTGTTTGCCAAAGACCCTCTTTGTTCCTTTAGGCAGTCTCCCCCTGAAGAGTTCAGGAGGGAGTTCTGCCCCTAGAGGTCTAGGCCCTGCTCTCTCTCCAGACTGGAAACCTCCCGTAGAGTTTTTTCATTACCCCTGGGACAGTTGGGTTGCTTTTCGCTGTGGGTTTCCTGGAGCGTGTCTCTTTTGGATCCCAGAGGTCTATCAGTATGGCTGGGATCCAGGGAGGGAAAATGGTGGCTCCTCCTCTGCTGAGGCCAGCGCAGCACCACTGCCGCCACCAGCCGTGAAAATTTGGAGCTCAGCCTCCCAAGTTCTCATGGGGACCCAGTTACTCCATGAAGCCCAGGGCTGTTGGCCATGAGTTCTGTGTGGACTGGCCTCTGTGGCCTGGGCTGGAGTTCCCCTACGTGAGAGATTCTAAAGTGTCAGGTGGGATGGACACTGCTGTGGCCTCATTGCTGAGGTGACTGTCGGAGCAAATGACCTCAGTAGCCACTTGGACCTCACGTGTTTGTGGCTCTGATTAGATCATTCATGCCCAGCTTGGCATAATGCGGGCCACAGGTACACGTGGGATTCAGAAAAGGGAAAGGAAAAAGTGGGGAAGTAGACCCCAAACACTTATACCATCTACCCATTTTTTCAAAGTAGTACCTGTCTGTAGTTTACAAAAATTGAATGATGCTGAAAGGCTTATGACAGAAAATAGCAGCTATCCAGCCCCTTCGTCCTTAATCGACCAGTTCCTTTCCTCAAAGCAACTACGTACCTTCACTTTTTTCCCTAGATTTTTCCGGTGGTATCACCATATTTCAAATACAGGTATCTAATATCTAATATTTCTAATACCTAGTATAATATTCTTATACTCTTCTTTCAAGTATTTTAATGTTAGTGATTTCCTGCTGATTTTCTTATTAAGACAGAGACAAATGTTGTTCAGTTATGCCGAATTTTTCTTAAATGTTTAATCAGATGATTGCTTCATTAATGAATCCTACTTTCCTTTTATTTATTTTGCAAAAATTCAGACTCACAGAAAAGTTGCAAAAATAACACAAAGAATTCCTGTATACCCTTCACTCAGATTCTCCACGTTAACACTTAACCCTTCTCACTTTATCATTCTCCCTATGTAATTTTTTTTTTCTTAATGGCTTAAAGAGTAAGTTCAAGGGTAAGAGTAAGACACAGTGTCACTTTACCCCTAGATACTTCAGTATATTTTTCTAAAAGCAGGGACATTCCTTTCCATAAATACAATTTAATTATCAAATCAGGAAAGTAACATTGATAGAATACTATTATATAATCTATAGACATTTGAATTTGGTTAATTGTCCCACTTTTCTTCCTGATAGCTAAAGAAAAGTTTTTTGTTGTTGTTTTTGTTTGGTTTAGAACCTATACAAGATCAGATTTTGCTTTTAGTTGTCATGTCTCTTTATCTCCTCAACCTTTCTTTGTGTTTTATGACCTTGACATTTTGAATAGTACAGGCAGGCCAGTTATTGTGTAGAATGTCCGTCAATCTGATTGTGTTTGATGTTTCTTCGTTACTGAGTTTGTGCACTTTTTTTTTTTAGATAGAATTTTGCTCCTGTTGCCCAGGCTGGAGTGCAATGGTGTTATCTCGGCTCACTGCAACCTCTGCCTCCCGGGTCCAAGTGATTCTTGTGCCTCAGCCTCCCAAGTAGCTGGGATTACAGGCGCATGTCACCACGCCTGGCTATATTTGTGTTTTTAATAGAGATGAGGTTTTGCCATGTTGGCCAGACTGATCTTGAACTCCTGACCTCAGGTGATCCTCCCACCTCAGCTTCCCGAAGTGCTGGGATTACAGGCATAAGCCACCATGCCCCGCCAAGTTTGTGTACTTTCTAAGGTAATACTACAGAAAAGGTGCTGTGTCCCTCTTAGTGCAGCTTAAGAAGAGGGCACAGGGGTTTTGTGATGTTGACACTGACCAACTGGTAAGTTAGTAGCTTCCAAACCTCACCACTATAAAGTTACTATTTTTCTTTTTTTAATTTTCCTGAGACAGAGTCACGCTCTGTTGCCCAGGCTGAAGTGCAGTGGTGCGATCTTGGCTCACTGCAACCTCCTCCTCCTGGGTTCAAGTGATTCTCCTGCCTCAGCCTCCCAGGTAGCTGGAATTACAGGCACCCACCACCATGCCTGGCTGATTTTTGTATTTTTAGTAGAGATGGAGTTTCATCATGTTGGCCGAGCTGGTCTCGAATTCCTGACTTCAGGTGATCCGCCCACCTCAACCTCCCAAAATGCTACGATTATAGGCGTGAGCCACCATGCAGGGCCCCAAGTTACTATTTTTCTCTTTGTAATTAGTAAGTATCTTGCAAGGAGATAGTTGAGACTAAGTAAATGTACTGTTTCTGCTGATACTTTCACTCACAAATTTTAGCATTCCTTGATGATTCGTGCCTGAAATATGCTGATCCGCAAATAGTGGTTTTTAAAAATTCCATCTACATTTATTAGTTGGCTTTCTTCTAGAAAGATCTTTCCTTCTCTATTTATTTTTCTTTTATTTGTTTATATATGTGTTGGCTTGTAGATTTTTATTTTATTCTAAGGGTTATAATCCATCGCTATTATTTATTTTAATGCTCCAATTGTCCCAGTGGCAGCCCCTGCAAACTGGCTTCTGTGTAATTCTAAAATGTCCCCATTATTCTTTGAGTACTTCTTGACTTTCTGACATAAGAAGTGTTCTGCCCTTATCTGGTATTTTCTCTGCCCCAGCCCTGGACTCTAGTGTTATCTAAGGAATCCTGGTACCTTTTAATGAATGGTTCTTAGAAACCATGATCGGGACCTGGTTGTGCTCATTGCTGCTCAGTTCTCACATTTTTGACTCTCTCCTCTCTCATTTCCTGAGTTCCTGGGTCCTCGGATCAGAGCTTCTCTTGCTCTGCTTCTCCAGAAATAAACCTCGAGTCTTTTGCCTGGGGGTGGGGACTGAAGGATAGTTTCCTGGCTATGTGGAGTGGGAAAGGGACTTGGGGAGTCTCACATTCAGAGACTCCGCCAAGCTTTGGGTCCTTGGAGATTTGCAGCCTCCATCCATGCATTTCTCATCAGTATTCCTCTGCATATAACTTAGATTGCACCTGTCCCCAGGCTGCCACATTGCTCACTCCTTCTCCATTTACTTTCTGTCTTTGCAAAGTTTGTTGAAATCTCTTTTCTTGATCTCTGTGCTTGCAGGGGTTTATAAGTTTTTGTATTCCTAAGAGAGCGGGAGTTGAACTGCATGCATATGGTCAATCCTGTCAAGTCAGAAGTCTAATTTGGTGGGATTTAAATCGTTAGGGAAACAGGAAGGAGGTTGAAAGACTGAGCTCTGTGTGCTTGTTGAGAGGAGCAACGGGAGCAGATGGTGTGGTGTGGGAGTCCAGGATAAAGCGATCTGTCCTCAGAGTCAAGGCAGGAGAACTGGCGTGTGGCTGAGGCCCTGGACAGGTTGTATGGAAAGGATAAAGGAGGTATGGGATATACCAGAGTGCCAGTACAGAGATTCTTTGCTGTTGTTCAAAGAACTCCAGGAGGGAAAACACACACACACACACACACACACACACACACACACACACACACACACACACACACACACACACACACCCCAAGCTTACCAAACAAGGGTTGGGCAGAGTGAGCAGAGTATGAGCCTCTGGCCAGTCATCTGAGGGGCCTGGGAAAATCTCTGCTTGGATTCAGACCTTACAAAGATTCAGACCCTACACAAGAGCTGCCAGGGCGAAAGTGCTCTGGGACTCAAGGATAAGGCTCTATTGTCCTCACCCGCTTAGGATTCCAGCCACACCCTGCCTAGCTTTGTATTTGTCCCTTCCTGGTGGGAAAGACTCTTCCTCAGCAAGCCTCCAGGGCCCTGAGAGCAGGGCTCTTGTCCAGCACCACCTCTGAGACAGTGCGGGCACACGGTTGGAGCTCTGTCAATCACAGAACCACAGAACGTTGCTCAAATTGCCAGAGCAAATGTGAAGCCGACTGTGTGCAAAGATGCGCCTGAAAGCAGCCTCTTCAAAATTGCCCTTGAGAACTTGCAAGGCACTAGGTTGTTGCTGGCCTCTCTGTCCCTGCAGCTGCCTGAGTCCTGCTGCCCTCTGGCAATACTAAGAAATGTGGCCCCCACCCCAGTAACCCATCCCCAGAAGGTCTCATATAAAGTACAGGCTGTCCTTGCCTTTTGCCAAGTCCATTTCAACAATCCACGCATTCTGCAGTTCCTGAAAAACGCTTGTGTAGAACTTCTGGTAGCTTTCATCTCCTTACTTGGGAGTTCCTGCTCATTTCTGGAAATGTTTAAATAAGCAAGTCTACACTTAAGGAAAGTCAAGACAGTTTTTCCAGCATAACACATTGCACCCTAGTGATAAAAAGGTACAAACCTAAGACCTTAGTCTGGTTGATGCAAGGCTAGTCTGTGCACGGTTTTGTCAGCTGCCCCTACTCTAAAGAACACAAAGTCCTGCAGGGCAGGGGCTCTGGGCGCATCCTTATTTCCTGGAAGTAATAGTAATCCTTTTCCAGCCAATCACCTGCATGGATCCCTCCTTCCGACACATTCTCAGCCCCTGATATGAAGGATAAAGCTGGGTATGCTTGTGATGGGGCTGCTGAAAAAGACAGGGTCAGATGAGGGCAGGCTTAGGTGTAGGGGTGCCAAGGATGGGTACTTAGACCAGCCAGAAAAAGCACAGGAGACTTAGCTGTCTCACCGTGGTGCCTGGGGTAAGGAGCAGCCAGCATTGGGTGGTGGAGCAAAGAGATGAAATGTCCCCTATGCATGTATCTTGAAAACCACCTAGTCACCATTCTAAACCATCTGAAACACGCCCTTCTAAATAAGGGAGATGAGGCTTCCAGTGGGGAAGGGCTGGGCCGGAGGCCACACGGCTCACTCAGCCACAGATGTGGGGCCCAGAGTCCCTTGGTCGCTACTCTTCCCACACATGCTGCAGTTTCTTATGATGAATCCGAATGATTGGTCCTTGCACAAGGCTCACAGGACATCTGTTTAATAATGTATTCTAGAATTTCCTAGAGATCAGCATCAAGTAGGTGTCTTTGAAAAGGCTTCATCACTGAAGTGTCTTCACAGAAAATGTTCTGTGAAGAGGAAAGGGTGGGGGGGAAGAAAGGAAATGACAATCAGCTGCCTCTCTGTCTCCACACACGCTCCCCTCTCCCATGCAAGGGAGAGTTGCAAGGCTTCATAAGCTGCTAATGGCCAGAGGCTCCTGGGGCCCTACTCCTCAGCCCGCCACATCAGGGCACGGAGAGGTGAGGGCCGTCCTGGAGGACGCAGTGGTGTTTGGGGGCCTTCAGACACACACCATGGAAAAGGAGGATTTTTCTGCCATAGCATCTGGGCACTCCCCACTGGCAGGTGTGCCCTGTCCTCATTGGTCTCTGTTCTGCATACTGGGCTCTGTGTCAGGCCTGTGGCTTCCTTTTTCATCCCTGAGTAAGGCCACTAGCCACATGGCGACTTTTTGCAAATTAGAAAGAGGTGCCCCTTCCTAAGCATAGCCTCTGTCTGATATTGTCATAAAAATGGCTCAAATCTATGAGGACAGAGCAGGCGGGCCACCTCCCAGAGTTGTTCAAAGCATGCGGAAGCAGCAGCCTGCTCTCATTTTAAGCAGATTTCACATGCAGCAGCTTGAATTGAGTGCCTGGGTCACTAAGTCATTTTCTAGAAGGCCAGACTTTGAGTTGAGAACATTTCCAGCTACAGAGAGCCCTCCCTTGAAGGGCAATATCTAGCAGCCAAGAAGGCGAGGTTCCCCCATTCTATTTCTTCAAGAGGATGGAGTCACAGGTCCTAGGAGCCTTTACAGCTGTCCGTACAACACAGCCCCTTTTGCTCTGCACTGGGCCAAACTCAAGCCCCAGTCCACGGCAGATGAGCTGAATTCTAAGGCTGCTGTGAGTCAGAGGTCGCCATACACAGGAGAGAGATTCCTGCTGTCCAGGAGGGGCTAAGTGCAAAGGTCACTTTCAGGGAAGAAAAGGTCTCTAATTACTCTACCACAGTTAAGTCTCTGGGCAGTGGATCCTGGGCGTGAGGCAACTTTTAAAGCTCCCTGGATGAATCTGGCATGCAGTCGTGGCTGAGTCCCTCTGCCTTAAGGTATTAGGGGTTTATCCCATTTCCCCAATCCATGGGATGTTTGCATCATAGAAAAATAAACAGTTAGCCAGGACTCGATCCTAACTTACAAAACATGAGTTCAGTAGCTTCTGTCTTCTTGAAATTGATCACGCCCAGCCCTGTGTAGTAATCATGTATTTTCTCCTGTCATATAAGAAGGTAGGATTCCTCCAAGCAGGGTTCATGTCTTCTTTGCCGTTGTGTTTTTCACAGGTGATGCTCTATCCCCCATATCCACCCATCCCATCCTTCTCCAAAGCTAGTCCATTTTGTTCTAAATCTTATTTTTGGGGGGAGTTTACAGACTTTCCTTCCATCCCCTACGGCTTCCCTAACTCCTCCGCGTATCCTCCTTGTCCCTTGACTGTTGTGACAGCGCCCTGGGTTTGGTTTAAATCCCTAAATCCCTTCACCTCTAGCATATAAAGTGCACACATCTAGATCGTTTCCTGATTTGCTCAAGCCTGTCCTTGCCTCCCATCACATGGAAGACAAGCTCCTGTCATGCACGGTCACCTCAAGCCAGCCCCTGCATTTCCTTCCAACCCTGGATCCCACATTTTCCCTATCTTGCACCCCATGTGACAGCACACTGGACTAGCTGTGGGCCCCTGAGTGCAGAAGGGCCAGGTCTGTCTTCTCCTGGCTGATCCCTCATGACCCGATGCCTGGCTCAGGGATTGGCTGTGGAAAGTGGACCATGAACATGTAAGGAGCGCACTCACAGCAGCCCTGGCATACCCTGCAATGCACACAGGACCCAGAAGGCATCCTCCAGGACCCAGAACGCAGGAGTCTCCCCTGCTCCTCCTCTTCCAAGCTGCAGGGACTTGACCAAGCACCTTTACTTCCCTGTTTCCTCCTATCTAGGATGGGGATAATAAAACCTCCTCCCTGCAAACCAACATCTCAAAGGCTGTCGTGAGAATCAAGCAAGACAATGATGGAGAAAACCCTTTGAAAACTGTGAAGTGCCACTCAATAAAGGGCAGCAGTAAATAGATATTACACATGGTGGCCCCTGGGGCCCACTGGGACCCACTCACCACAAGCATGGTGCACGTGCCTGCGAACAGGGCAGATGGAGTGGCTGCAACACTGTCTTCTTCCTTCAGTATTTTTATAAAGGGAATCAGGTGAAGGAAATGTCTCGGAATAGACAATCTTCCTAAACTCCCCCAAAATAACTTCAGTGGAAACAATCGTGGTAACGTCCACTCAGTATGGAAAGTATTGTTTCAGTCCACTGTAGTATGGAAAAGTCTCCCGGCATTTCCAACTCAACTGGGAATCCACTTGACGTCCAGGGGTCTGAAAACAAAGGGATTGTGCCCAAGGGCCACTGTGGGTGTTCATGGCCCACTGTGCTGAAGACAATTCCAGGGCCTGTGTATAGCTTAGCTCTTCCTCTCTCCCTCCCTTTGGGGGACATATGTGCCGAAGGGCTTTGCATTTTCCCATAGATAACTTTGTGGGGGTCTTTACCAAAATAGTTTGTTAGAGATTACATTTGAGATTCTAGATTTCCCTCCAGTCTATAGCCCAGTGTCCCAGATTTGAGACCTCCCAATGCTCAGTGACCCTTGGCCACCCGCACCAGATAGAATCAGTCCTCTCCTGAAAGGGCTTTCTTTCTACTCTACCTGGGAGAAGGTGCTCTTGCTCCCAGGGCCTTATCTGGTCTTCCTGTCTCCCTGCTGCTGCTCTTGTGAGTCTGTCCTCCTCAAAGAAATTGCCCAGGCATCTTTGCTTGCTCCTACCTCCCATCTCCCCTTTCCCTCTCCCTCCCAGACTCAAGCGCTGACACGCAGCTCTCCCCTGCCCTGTGAGACAGAGTCTGAGGCCGTGGAATCCTTCTCTCCCTCATCTGTTCTTATTCTCCACCACCCCCCAATTGCTGCCCTAGATTTTCCAGGACAATCCTATTTACCTGCCCTTTTATCCTTTTCTTTTTTTTGAGATAGTCTCACTCTGTCACCCAGACTGGAGCACAGTGGCATGATCTCTGCGCACAGCAACCTCTGCCTCCCTGGTTCAAGCAATTCTTGTGCCTCAGCCTCCCAAGTAGCTGGGATTAAGGCACGCACCATCACACCCGGCTAATTTTTGTATCTTTTAGTAGAAACAGGGTTTTGCCATGTTGGCCAGGCTGATCTTGAACTCCTGACCTCAGATTTTATACTTTTCAAAAACCCAAGCTTGTTAATTGTCTCACTAAATGTGACTTAATTTATTTTTGTAAAACAAAACAAAACAAAAAAACCCTTGCTCCTATTTCTGGCTCACCATACATGAAGATCAATTTCCTTCTTGCCTGTATCTTGCCCTCCCCACCTCTCTGCCTCTAATTCTCCCAGCCCTCAAAATCCCTCTCATTTCCCCCTTTTTGTAAGAACTGTTTTCTAACCATTCTGCTGGGACATTCTAGAATCTTTGCTTCTCATCACTTCTCTAAACTTTATGTGCATGCGAATATCATGCGGATCTGGTGAACATGCAGCTTCTGATTCAGGAGGACTGGGGTAGGCCTGCATTTCTGCATCTCCAGCCAGTTCCCAGATAATGCTGATGCTACTGGTCCACAGACCACACTTTGAGTAGCGGAAGCCTACAACCGTGGTTCCCATGTTTTGCTGCACATTGGGATCACGCTGGGATCATATTGGGGTGGGTTAAAAGAGACTGGTGCTAGTCCTCCATCCCTAGACACTCTGATGCTTTTAACATGAAGCATGACCCAGGCACTGGGATCTTAAAATCTCCCCAGATGATTATACCATGCAGTGTGGGAACCACTGCCTTATTGGATAAAGTGAATATGGCTAAGCCTGTTATTATTTCATCTGTGCTTACCTTGTCTCCCTTGATAGACTGCAGTCCTCTCTAAGGCAGGACCTGGTAAACATTTGGTTTTGAGCATTGATAGATGGACAGCTGATTGGATATTAGGCCCTTACGTGCTTCCCTGATGATGAATCAGTGTTAATAGAGCATATATATATTGCCAGTAGAGAAATGTACTAGATACCAAGAGGGAAGTCAAAATGGATCTTGCCAGAGCATGGCGAAATCTGCCTGGTGCCAGCGTCAGCGGAGGGTGGCCCAGGCTGTCCTATGTGGTGGGTTCCAAGGGTTCTGGGCATGTTTTCTACCCTTTTCCACCCACAAGAGGAAAAAGAAATTCTACCTCCCTGGCTTGTTTGTTCTAAAAATACTTACTTTTTCTCCTTTTGATCTAAGGCAGTGGTTCCTAACTTGACCACCTTTTAGACTCACCTGGGGAGCTTTTAACATCTTTGATACCCAGCTGCACCCAGACCAGAGGCATCAGGGTCTCTGGAGTAGGACCTGGGCATCGAGATGTTTTAAATGTCCCCAGGGGCTGTCACTGAGCAGCCAGGGCTGAGAGCCACCGACCTCAGGCTTTTATTGACTTAAGTGTAAATATAACCCCTTTATCCTCATCTCAGGGGGACTGAGTTTGTCAGGTCCTTCCATGAAGGAGTTTGGGAGAGAGTGTGAGGAGGCTGGGTACCTATCCAAGGCAGACAGTCAGCACTGAGTAGAGAGAGGGCCCAGAGAAAGAAGACTGCTGCCAGACACACCAGGTCTCCAATACATCTCCAGGGCAAGGCTCTGTCAGCCATGATCCACAAGCCAAGTCCCGCCTTCCATCAGGTTTTATAAATAAAGCTTTATTGGAACACAGCCACACTTCTATAGCTGTTTTTGCTATACAACTGCAGAGCTGAGTTATTGCAACAGAGAACTTACGGCCTGCAAAGCCTAAATTACTTAGTATTTGACTTTTTACAGGAAATCTGACCCCTGCTCTGGAGGGTTGACCCTGCTTAGATTCCCTAACTGCAGCTTATGAATTGGTGCATATGCTGGGAATTTTTTAAATCACATTTTGGACTTTGTGTAAATTTTTAGTTCCTCTTAAAACAGAGCAGTATCCCGGTGGCTGTGCTGAAAATAAGTCCTGGTTGGCTCCCCTCACTCAGTTCTTGGGGTGGCAGGTGCTGCTGCTGCCACCCTCTGGTCCTAGGCACTCTCTTTGGTTGCCCTAGGGTGCCCTGCAGATGTTACTGTCTTCTCTGCAGGCTGTGAGTTTGGGGCTTGGGAAGCCCCACATCAAAACCTGATAGATGTAAGAAGTTAGACACACTGGCTAGGAATGGATGGCCCTCCTGCCCAAGAACGATGGATTTAGGCAAGGAGGGCTGCAGGAGGGAGAGGATCTGGAGACAGAGCGTGGAGGGGATGAGAGCTGCCCTCAGTCAGAGCCACAGGAGCCCTGGGAGTGGAGGATGGCCAGGAAGCGCCTAGAGACTGAGCCTCAATATCCTGAGTCCAGGCTCTTAAATTCTGCCCCATTCCTTCTTGAGTCACCGCTGCACCCCTGAAAGTAGGTCAGATCACTCTCTGCTGCAGAGCCATGGTGGGAAAGAGATACCAACTATGTCAGCAGGGCCGCTATTGCTGAGTGAGCCTGCTGGCCAGAACCAATGGCTGCCCAATTTAAGACAACCTAGAAAGACCTTTTTATGTGGTGCAGACTCTTTAATGGCCTGCATCCACACAACAAATGGTTAGCACTGCTTTCTGGGAATAGAACAAGTAATTGAATTTCTGAAATGGTAAATTTCACTATAGTCAGAGTGAATGGTGCAACCATTACTCTTAAAGTATCTGGGTTCTCTTATAAAATTAACAAGTTGGAGTTGATTGCCTAATTTACTAAAGATATTTGGGACAGGACGTATAATTTCCTACGACACTTAAAACACTGTTCCATATGGAGATTTTTCTGCATGCAAGCAGCTTTTTAGGAACTCATCTTTGTCCATCTAATCTTTCTTCCTAATTGGAAACCTCCGTAAGACCTTAAGCTTTGTCATTTCCACGAGTTCCTTATGCTTTTTAATTTTTGACCACATGCTTGTCCAGATCTATTATTTTCTTATGATACTGATCAGGTTAACAGGAAGCAACACAGCTATTTGTTTCTGAATTTGGAAGGAGGGAGAGGGAAGAAGTGAGGTGCTCCAGCACAGCCCAGTTACAGCGACCCTGTAAATTCATGCGCTCGATGCTGGAATTGTTTACAAAGTGAGTACCAACTATAAGTGGGGCTGACCTTTTCTGTAGCTTGTTTAAAGCCACATTCATTATTCATCCATTCATTTGCTCATTCTATCAATCAGCATTTGTTGAGTACTTGCTTTGTGACATTGCTATGCACAGTCATTATAATGGAACCTGGGGGAACCCACGCACACACTTCTGGATGGGTACTTGCTGCAGTCTGTGCTGGGTCTCATGACTGACGCTCTTATGAGCGTTCAGTTAGGTTCGATCTTGAGCCTCATAGGAAGAGGCTTTTATGTTGGAGAACTCTGAGGTGCCACTGTAGTTCCATTGCTTACTTGCTGTATTTCTTTAGCCCTGCTCTTCAATCTATCTAACCCTCCTTTTCCTCATTTGTAGGGAATGGATAATACTAGTACCTACATCTCAGGGCTATTGTGAGGTTTAAATTAGTTACTGTATCAGAAAACTTTTCACTCAGTGCCTGCCTTGTTGCTATCATTATGATAGCTCATAATCCACGCAGACATCATTTGGCTCCTTCTATGGTGAAGAGACTTTCTGAATACCTTCCAGGAAACTGGCATTGCTCACTCAGAGAAGGGAGCCTCTTTATCGGGCAGGACTGGAGGGGAGGTTAAGAGTTCACAGGGAGCTTCCTGCCATTGTCGGGCCGGCTCCTCCGCATGTGGCTTGGCTCGGGGATGGCCAAGCCTGGGCTTGCTGTCTCCTTTATCTTCTTGCCACTCTGAGGTGTCCTGGGAGGAGCCACTAGAACCTTTTGAAAACAGCCAAGGAGTGTCACAGATCTGGCAGGCTTAGAGCAGGGGCCCAAACCATCTCCCACAGATACTCTCTCTCTCTCCACTTCTTCCTCAGCTGTCGGTCTCATCAGCATCTGTAACACGTAAGATGCGATTCTGGAGGTGAAACTTAAGTCTCTGACATGGGGCGGGGGCAGGGGGATGCTTAGGAGTCTCTTGAGTCCCCTAGTCTTTGCCTACGCTGTGGGCTCAGCTATGATCCAGAGTTTACCTTCACCTCCAGCCTTTCACATCAGTAGACAGCACAAATCCAGGGCAGAGAGTCCCTGTCTTCTACAATCAATGACCATAACCCAGTAGGGGCCACTGGGTGGGACACCACGTTAGTGCTGCCTGGGGTCACCATTTGGGCGGGCCTTCCTGCTTGGACCCTGCTGCCCATCCATCGCAGGTGGAACTCCTGATCTCACCGTCCTGCCTGTGTTACTTTGTGTGACCCCTCCAGACATAGTGCTCTCCTATGGGTCCTGACAGACTCCTAGTCTGTCTGGCTTGAGCTCTCAGGACCTGGGGTCCACGTGGATCCTCCACTTTGCAAGCTGGTCTGGCTTGAGCAGTTCCCATTTGGGTTCATCAAATATGTAGTCCAGAACTGGCCAGGTGTGTTCCTACCTGTCATCTCCTTTGGTTTTTCAGCATCTCATTTAATCCTTACTATGAAAGGTAGGTATTAGTCTCTCCATTTTAAGGCAGAGGAAACTGAGGCTTAGAGAGGGTAAATGAGCAGTGTGGGTGCCTGGCTGATGTGCCTGCTGCCTTGCAGTCTCACAGAAGTGAGACACTTGTTACACACGTGCAGCCTGTGGAGCTAACCAGTGGCCTCAGCATCTGTGCTGTGTTATCACTGTGCAGCCAGTGAATGGCCACCTTGGTCCTTGGAGAGCTTACAGTTTCACTGAGGCCTGGGGTATCCAGGTCTTTGTTACCTTTCGCTTTAACTGAAGGAGACCCAGCAATCACTAAGCACTCAGCCTCATAGTTAGGGGACATCAAGGATCCTGGCTTCTTGCAGAGCAAGAGATATTGCCTGGCTAAAGGCCACAGACCCCTGGGCCTCTGGGTCACCTGTGAATGCTCTTGGTTCACAGTAGATCCAGTAAGAATGGCCCAACTCTGGCCTATTGGGACAGTGGTCATCTTAACTTTTTATACAACAAGTAATTACCGAGGCTCATGGTATCTAAGGCGCTGTGCCAGACACCATGGGGCCTACAGAAGTGAAGGCAGTATGGCTCCTGAGCTCCTGGAAGTTTGTAGCTTGTTTGGGGAGCCAAGTATTTAAGTAACTCTCTAGGCCATTCAGACAGCAGGTTGGAGTACTAGGAAGTTTGTCCAGTGTGCAGTGTGACCAGATGGATTCCTTCTCATGGAAACTGGGCTCAGCTCTCCATGGCAGGGGCATTTGTGCTAATGGCAAAGGCTGCATAGGATTTTAGGGGTAAACAGAAGTAGGAAGATGTCCCAGGCTAGAGACAAAGCCTGGAAGGAGGGGTGGAATGGCAGGCGCACAGGGACAGGGAGGCCCAGATGGTCCTTAAAGATTAGCGGCTGATCATTCTCCAGTCTAACTCCAAACGCCAGGGCAGGAACCTGGGTCTCCTGGCCCCCAGCCCAGTGCTCCTTCTGCTGCATTGCCGTAAATAGAAATTTAGACTGGTTCTCAAGGCCAGAGGGGGCTGGGGGGCAGTGGCTGAAGCTTTTCCTCTGGATGGGCTGCTCCTGAGAGATGACATGTGAAGGGGTAGAGAGAAGCTAAGGTACTGATAAGCCAGAAAGCACCTCCTCTGTTGGGGAGGGCCCAGGTTTCAGCCCTCTGTCCCTCTGGCACCAAGGCGGAGCTGCCCCTGCTGGTTCTTGATCAGGCCTTTGATGCAGCCAGGAGTACTGATCATGCCATTACATCCTAGCCCTTGAGTCCATCACCGCAGCCCTGCAGCCCTGAGGCCCAGGATCTCATCTCCTGAGCCTGGCTCACATACTCTGGCCTTCCAGGTCAAGCATGGGGTGTGTCCAGAGCCAGGAGCCATGTGGCCTGGCAGGACAACTCTCTACTTCTGACTCCTGAAAGTCAACTCAATGGAAAACTTAGCCATCATTAAAAAAAGAAAGAAAGAAAAAAAAGCCAGCTCCCCTCTGAAAACCCTATGGCCGATGGGAGCACTTGAAGGGATCACCAAGTGCACAGGGGGAAAGTGACGAGGTGCTGCTTTCCTGGCCTCTGCTGTGGGGCAGCTGGGTAATTCAGCTGCAGGGGCTGCCCTCCTGGAGCCTCTCGCAGGAGATGCCCCGCCGCAAGCCGAGCTGGGAAGGCCCAGCAGCTGGCACAGACTCACTTCTGTCTGGGCAGGCAGCTTCAGTGTTAGGAGCCGCCAGTGGCTGAGGACTGAGTGGTTATCAATGGTGGCCAACCTTTGCCCACTCAGTCCATTGCATTGTATGCATGTCAGCAGCCCGGGGAAGGCAGTGGCCAGGGATGGGAGATTCAAGGAACAAACGACCAAAAAAGCCCCTTGTGTACCCTTCAAAACCAAAACTCAACAAAAACTGGTTATGGCCGAAGTGCCATGACCAAGAAAGGAGAGTATTTGGATAGCCGTGTACTTGACTTTCATATGGGGGAGGTGACAGTTGCTGCTGAGGCCCGTGACTTAGGCCAACATAGGTAAAGAGGTTTTCCAGTGGCATGTAGCAGAATGAGAAAAAACAGAGACTTCATGTTTTGCTTGAGCTTAGATTCAAGTAAAAATCGTCACTGATAGTCAGAATTACTCTAGAAAACCCCTGAAATTGCCCATGACGTTCAGAAGTCTTGGTCTGAAGGGCACACGCTGTACAGTGTTATGCAGAGGCCACTCAGCCTGTGATGGGGTTAGGACCTGAGGATCCACAGTAAGTCCAAGATGCCCTGCGTGTGTGGGGAGCACAGCAGGCAGTGCCCGCATACTGTGCTCCCACTTACGATTTTTTACTTTATAATGGGTTTATGGGGACCTAATCCTGTTGTAAGTCAAGGAGCTCCTTGCAATTTGTGATGGGGTCATGGCTTCTACTGAATGCCTATCACGTTCCTGCCATGTAAAGTTGAAATTTGTTAGGTTGAGCAATCATAAGTCAGGGACCATGTGTATGCATATAAATGTCTAATATGTACTGTCTTGTAAAGAATATGTAAGCTCTGGCCAGACTCAATGGCTAACACTTGTAATCCCAGCAATTTAGGAAGCTGAGGGGGGCAGATCACTTGAGGCCAGAAGTTTGAGACCAGCCTGGCCGACATGGCAAAACCCTATCTCTACTAAAAACAAAAATACAAAAATTAGCCAGGGGTGATGGTGCACACCTGAAATCTCAGCTACTCAGAAGAATCACTTGAACCTGGGTGGTGGAGGTTGCAGTGAGCCAAGATAGTGCCACTGCTCTTCAGCCTTAGTGACAGAGAGAGACTGTCTCAAAACACACACACACACACACACACACACACACACACACACACACGCTCCATATGGGATTTAAATTGTATTTCTTTTCAGGTATTTGTAGGCGAATCTGAATAAGTTAGACAAGTTCTTGACTGAGACACTGTTGTAAGAGGCATTCTTTGGGATCAGGGAATGAGGTTTTCATAGAACTGACATTAGTCCATGTACCAGACCATCTTTTATTTTAAAGTTGTGTTCTTGATGAAAGGATGATCTGGTAGATGAGATGCCTTTAGGCTGCGTGAACACTAACAAGTCTCCATTTTGTTCTTATTTATTTATCTTGAGACAGGATCTTGCTCTGTCACCAGGCTGGAATGCAGTGGCCCAATCGTGGCTCACTGCAGCCTTGACCTTCTTGGGCTCAAGCAGCTCTCCTGCCTTGGCCTCCCAAAGTGCTGGGATTGTAGATGTGAGCCACCACACCTGGCCCAAAACACATCTTTTTAAAGAACAAAAAATTATATATATATATATATATATATATATATATATATATATATATATATTGTATTTTTAGAGACTGAGTCTCCCTATGTTGCCAAGGCTGGTCTCGAATTCCTGGGTTCAAGTTATTCTCCTACCTTGGCCTCCCAAAGTGCTGGGATTACAGGCACAAGCCACTGTGTTATTCTCTGTTTTTAAATTTACTGGTTTATGAAATTTGAAATGTTGCACACTACTAATTTAGGCCTACTACTTTATTTAAAGTAAAGAAACTCTAAGCTTCACATATTGAAGACTAAACAGAATAGGAATAACCTATTTAATTTTTTGTCTCTCAGCCTTGAATCTTTCCCGATCTTTTCAACCTGGTCATTCTGGTCTGGCTCACATGTCACTTTCTTAGGGAGGACTCTTCTGATGCCCTAATCTAAAGCTTTGTCCCCTTCCTATGGTTTGGTTTGCTTTTGCACACGCTTGCTTCTGTTTGAATGACTTTGGTGTTTTTCGCTGCAGGCTGGGGACTGTCATCTCCCCCTGGTAGAGTGGAAGTTCTTCTCTGTGGCCCAGGTCACTGCTACATCCCCAGTACCTATCTAGTACAGCTCCTGGCACCTCATAAGCCTCAGCAGAAATGTGTTGCCTGAATGAATGAAAGCACGATTGGCTTCCTGGAGGAGGGTGCACGTTTCAACCCTGTGTCCCTCCGGCACCAAGGCTGAGCTGCCCCTGCTGGTCCTTGGTCAGGCCGAGGAGAGAGGCCCTCTCTTTCCCACTCTTCTTGTCTGTGTCGTGGCTCAGCTTCTTAGATCCCCCGAGCCCCTGGTACCTGACGGCCCCAGCAGGCTGGTCAGACTCAGCGTCTCACTCGAGTTTCTTGGGTGCCGCAGCCTGAGGACATCAGAGCCTTTGAGGAACATTCTGGCCTGGAGCAGGTTCACAGACTGGCTGCTCCTCTGGGAGACAGGCCCCTCCCTTGCTCTTCAGAGCCTCCTTCCAGCTTTGCCTCCTCTTGCTCTCCGCTTTGCCGGGAGCCCTGTGATGAGATGAAGGGAGGGATCAGGAAGTGCCAGTGTGGGTCTGGGGCCAGAGGCCGGGGGCCAGGGCTGGGTGGTACAGGGTCTGAGGAAGCTGAGGTTGCAGGGACTGCTTTGGCCTGAGAGTATCCTGGACACAGCCTGGGAGCTCAGCAAGTGGTTAGTTGATTGATACAGGTGTGGCCACATTCTAGCATGGTTTTGGGGTTTGTCCTGCTGCTTCCCAGAAGGTGCACGAAAGCCACAGATGCAAGCACTTAGGAAGCATCAGGTTGGAGGCCTTCCCAGCCCAGGGGCTCCACATGCAGCAGGGTGTTCTTGAGCTGGGCCGTCAAAGTGCCGTATATGCCCAGCCATCTCATTTAATCCTCGTAACGGTCCTCTGACGTGCGTATGCTTCTTTATTACTACGATTTTCTAGAAAACTAGAAGCATAAATAAGGTAGGCATTGCTGCCAGCTCCTGTGGTAAGTGGCAATGACAGCATCTAACCAAACCATTTGACGCTTGATCTCTGCTCAGGCTGCCTGGATCTGCATTGCTGTAAACCCCCAGCTCTCACAGGTACACGTGAGCACACCACGCTGGCTTGGCAGATACCGGGAGGCAGGTCCTGCTGCTCTGTGGAGCTCCCTCATTGTGGCCTCCTTAGCCATGCTGATATGGTTTGACTGCATCCCCACCCAGATCGCACCTTGAATTGTAATAATTCCCACTTGCCAAGGGCTGGGCCAGGTGAAGATAATTGAAGAGGGATGGTTTCCCCCATGCTGTTCTCGCGGTGGTGAATTTCATGAGATGCAATGGTTTTATAAAGAGGAGCTCCCCTGCACACGCTCTATTGCCTGCCACCGTGTAAGATGTAACTTTGCTCCTTCTTTGCCTTCTGCTGTAATTGTGAGGCCTCCCCTGCCATGTGGAACTGTGAGTCCTTTATAAATTACCCAATCTCAAATATGTCTCTATTAGCAGCGTGAGAACAGACTAATACTCATGCCCATGGCCTCTTCAGCCAGCTCCGAATGACCAGCACAGAGAGTGAGACAGTGTGATGAACCTACTCATTCATGTGAGGTCTTGGGACCTTCCGCCTGGCACAGTGGGAGAATCTCAGAATCCTAGCATGGCTAAGATTACTCCTCAGAATCTTAGCATGGCTGCAGGGGTGGTTTAGGCAGGGGCTCCCTCCCTGCTGCTCACAGATGCCCCTGCCCTGCACGAGCGTGATTACTGCTAGTTTGTCTAATGAGCTGCAGCAGCGTGTGCTCAGAAGCAGAGCAGAGCCTCTCAAGTGAGGGCCATGCCTCTCTCTAACCTCAGAGCCTCTGTTCACTTCGAGGGGTGGCCTTGGGCAGGTGTCCCTTCCTCCATGGCTCCTTGGACCTTGGATGTCCTTCCATTGTGACTGCACTCAATTTGCATGTTTGTTTTCCCCAGGGGCCTATGCCCCTCTTAGAGACATAGGCTGAGTCTTGTTTTCCTGGGTCTGTGCACGCAGCATGCTCACAGGACACTGCGGACATCCTCTGAGGGTCTGTTGAATATCACTGCTCTTCCGGAGTTGGTTGATGCTTCAGTTCCTATGATGGTCTTTGAACTTACTCAAGTGCCTGAACTCTTCACAAAGTTGCCTACTTCTCAAAGCCTGTCATTCCCCCCTAAGAGGCCAGAATGCGTGCATTGCTTTGCCTTCTCTTGAGCTTGCTCTCTAAAGTTCTTGAGGATCTGGGTCTTATTTGTGCCATAGACACCCTACTTCATAAGGGTCTGGGATGCAGGCCACAAGTGTCTCATTATGCCCAGCTGGTTTTTTCAGGGGCTGCAGAACAGAAACTGTCATTCCTCATGGCCCCTTATACCTCTCACATTTCTTGGGCCTCTTTCTGCCCCTGATCTGCAGCAGCTTGAAGACATTGCCATTTTCAGTTCGAAAGCACATCCAGGGCCCTTGGCAGATACCCATTATCCAGGGAGTGGAGAGTGTCTGTCCACTCCAGTTCCATTCTCTCATGACTGTCCCATGTCCATGAGCAGCATGAACATCGTGAGCCCAAGCGGCCTGTGTTCAAGACTGTCCTGGGCTCGTGACCTGGAGAAGGCCCGTAGCCTTTGGTCTCATTTGGTCTTTGACACAGAGAGTCACAGTCATCCCTCCAGTGCCTCCATCCCCACAGCCACACAGTGGAGGCACGGCTTCCCTTCACTGCACTGCTCTGGCTGCAGAGTGGAAGCCTGATGATGGTAGTTGAAGGAGCGGCACGTTACTAATTGTTTCCTGTACATTTTACACTGTATAATATAGAAGCAATCTTCTAAGATTTTCCTGTTGGTCCTTAGTCCCTGTTCTTTGCATCAGTGTCCTCACCTGTTTTATCTGTCTATTCAGAAATTAATAAGTGAATCTCATGTGTGTTTGACATTACCTGGTGGATTCCTCCTGACTCCTCATGGAGGGTGATAAGGGAGGGGCCAGGTCTGCTTTCCATAACTTCCTGGATACTGACACCTAAAGTTCTATCATGTTAAATTGTTTAGGACTTTCTTGGTTGCAAGTGACAGAAACCCAACTCGAAGCATTTTAAACATAAAAAGAATTTATTGGCCCATGAAATCAAAGAAAGGCTTAATAGTTGTGGCAAAGGAGGTAGGAAGAGCAAACATTTTCATCCTCATTTTACATGAGAGAGGAGAGGGCAGAATGAGATAGTAAAAGAATTGTCCATGGTGATCCAGGCTTAGTGACAGCCAGGACCCAGGTCACCCAAAGGGTGTGTGCAGTGTATTATTCAGGACTCTTTAGGCCGTTACAGTAAGAAACCCCACTGGAAGGAAAAGGGGGAGAGGGGCTATTATTGCCTTGGAGCATCTGAGGAAGTCTTGTCCATTCCAGAGACGCAGCCTCTGGAGCCACAGTGCCATGCAGATAAGAACCACACAGATCTAGGGTGCATGTCATGGGCTGTCACTACAAGGCTGCCATGGACAAAATAGTCATGTGTACTTTTAAGGGGGTTGTGGAATCCACTGAAACCTGTCCAGGGTTCTTAAGTGAAGGCCGCCTTCTAGAATAATGTCTAGCTCATTGTGCAGCTGGCCTCTGGGACAGTATTGAGAGCAGAGCTTTTCAGAATGCGTAGTTTTAGGTTCACGCCCCAGGGCACGGATATGTGACAGATGGAGGCAGGGTATGGGGTGCCAGCGCTCTGCGGCAGCCTCCAGAAATTCCATGTCTACTTTTATTATCTATGATTTTATATTGGAACTTCAGCTAAGATATGGTTTTAAAAGGTCTCTGCTGATTAAAAAATAATAAAAGAAAAGTTAGAAAACCACAAATTTAAACATGGGTGAGCCTGCCCACTCTCCCCCCACTTTTCTTTCTGAAACAGGTCAGCTTCTCTGAATAGCTGTGCAGCTTAGCGATTCCAGGAATTTTAGAAACATTACCTATTTATTTCTGCTTGGACGTGACCCACACATCCTGCCCACGTGGAGGGAGACCTTGGTGGGATAACGTCTTAGAAAAAAAAAAAAAAAAACATGAAAAACCATGACCCCCAGGAGGAGGAAGCCTCTGCTGGTAAGACAAGCTGATCTCAGAGGAGCTGTGCTTGGGATTTTTACGGTCCTTTAACCAAGTGCTGTGGTTCCTTTGTAGTGTTCATCCCTCAGGCTGTCTCCCCAGGTTAGGGCTAGAGATGGTGGGAGTCTGCAGAATCCTGAGCTGGCAGGGTCTGGACTTGGCCTGAGGATCTGCCCACCTCCATGGGGTTCCTGCTCTCTGGGCGTGCCCAGGGAGTGACAGAAACCTGGTGTAATCAATAGGAAGCTTGTGAAGAAGAGGAGGGGGACTGTAGTTTCCAAGAGGCCAGGGCAGAATGGATATCCAAGGGCAGACAGGTGGTCACCTGGGAGGGACCAGGGTCAGAACTGCAGGGTGTGCCTGCTGAGGAGCCTGGTGTGGCCACCTCCTGCCTGAGACCTCCCTCCCTTCCCTGGCCGGGGCTAGGATCCCCACCACTGCACACTGCACCATTTCCTCTCAAAGGCAGCATTTAGTGTAGTTGTTTTTAACTCAGCACGAGGAAGACTTTCTTGTGTCTGTATAATGCTTTCTTATTTTTCAAAAAGCTGCTGTGTGTGAGACAGAAAGATAATAGACCTAGAGTTAGTTAGGCTTGGATGATTTCTATCGGACCTAAGTTTGTGGTCAGGGGTCAGAAGTCAAAGATCATGAGACTGTCAGGAAGATTTTCCTTGAAGGTTAAGTGGACATTGGGTTCACGTGCAGGCCATGGAATTGAGCTATGCAGGGCATTTTGAAACCTCATTGGGGCAGGGGTAGCAGCCAGGGGACCCCATGCCCACCACGTTTCAGCCTGTGGAATGGACAGGGTGGCTTGGTGGCCATCAATACCCCTTTCTGGAGAGGGGAAGGGAGGTGAACAGGTGAGCCTGCCAAAAGGGCTGTGGCTAGGGTCATCTCTGGGGTCACAGGAAGGGCATGCCAGGCAGACACTGGAGACCATCTGAACCAGTGCCTGACGGACACCAGCTCTCCCACCGCTGGGCCTGGGGGGAAGTGTAGTGGTTACTGGCGGGGACTGCCTGTCTGAGTGTGGAAATGAGGCTGTGCAGGGAGGCACTTGCTCTTGGCCCCTCCCCTCACTTCTAGAGGCCTGGGGTGCATGGCTGAGCACCGCGGGGTCTACGGTAGGGCAGGAGAGAGCTCTCTGATGCTTCCTGGGGTTGGCCTCCCATCTCTGCCCTGGTACTGTAGGCCACGTGACATTGCCATTGGGACACTGAGCCTCTGAGCTGGAAGCACAGGCTTCCTGCTAACTCACTGGGCCACTGTGGGCAACTTCTCTGACCTCACTAAGCCTCTCTTCCTCTTCCATAAACGTGGGCTGGAAATACAGTGGAATTACCTGGTGAACATTCAACATATACAAACTCAAATTCAAATTTTGGCAAAGGAAATATACTCAGAAAAATAACCCTTTCCAGCCTGGGTGATTTTGCCCATCACTCCACCTGGGTTAATTTCCTGGGGCCACCGTAACAAAGGACCGCAAACTGGGTGGCTTAGAACCGAAACTTCTTATCCCACTGTTCTGGAGGCAGAATTCCAACATCCAGGTGTTGGCAGGGCCACACTTGCTCTAAGGTGCCAGGGAGGGACCGTTGCTCCCTTTCAGCTTCCAGTAGCCCCTCAGCTTCTTGCAGTGTCCCTGAAGTCCTCACACAGCCTTCTTTTCACAAAGACATCAGTCTCATTGGCCCGGGCCTCACACGTGCTCACTCCAGTGTGTCCTCATCCTGACTCAATGACATCTGCCATAGCCTCTTTCCCAATCAGGTCATTCAGAGGAACTGGGGTTAAGATTTCAGCATAAGAACTTGGAGACTACGCTTCAACCCATGTCATCACTCAGAGGACCCTTGGCTGTGGAAGGAGGTAGCATGGGAGAGAGGCATGGGGCTGTCAGGGTGGTCACATCCCAGCCTCATGTGAGGACTGGCTAGAGACAAACAGCTTTTACACCAGAGGCCCCTAAGTGCATGCTGGCCACCTTACCTGGCAGGCAGTGTTGGAGACAAGAGCCTTTTTCGGCCTCTGAAGGAAACAGGCTATGCTGGACAACTGGTAGCTCCGCTGTGGTCTCCAGGAAAGCAGGTTTGTTCTTCGGGGAGGGTGGGGGAATGGGGACGTCCACACCCCGACCCATTGCTGACGACAACAGCAGTGCATCTTCTCACAGGCTAGATGCGTTGGCAGGGCCACGCTCTTTCTTCCGAGGCCCTAGGGGAAGAGCCTTCCACACTTCTTCCCAGCTTCCCTAGGCTGCCAGCAATCCTTGGTGCTCCTGGGCTTGTGTTTGCCTTACTCTAAACACTACCTCCATCTTCACATGGCCTTCTTCCCTGTGTGTCTCCTCCATCTCTCTGTGTCCACATTTCCTTCTTCCTATAAGGACACCCATAATTGGCTTTAGGGCCCAACAAATTCCACAGGACTTACTTCATCATAACTTCATTCTATCTGCAAAGACCCTAATTCCATATAAAGGCACATTCAGAGATATGTGGGAGTTAGGACTCCAACCAGTCTTTTTGGGGAACACAATTCTACCTCCTATGGAGGCTGAGGAGGACTCTACAGATGGGGTCACGCCAGGCACTGTGGTCAGGAGCACAAGCACCAGCCCTCAGAACGCCAGTGCATCCCCTCCATCCAGGGGCCCAGTCCATCTCCCCGCTCTCAGCCCATGGCGGTGCTGCAGCCCGTTGGCCTGCGGGTTGAGGTTGTGGCATCCCCTCTTCTCCTCTCTTGGGCCCCTGTCCAATGTCTTAGGGGGTCCGCTCAACTATCACCCCCTTGGCAGAGCCTTCCCTCACCCTCCCCCCAAGAAGTTCCAGGTCCTTCCTCTGGGCTGCCAGAGGCACCCGTTCAATTTCAACTATGGCACATGGCACATATCAGCTTCCTTGTCTGTATTCCCTTGAGCTCCCCTAGGCCTGGGACAGAGTCTTATTCTGATATTCTGCATCTGATGCATGGAGGTGTGGTAGCCTTCTGCATTTGTTGATTGAGAGAGAACCAAGGGTGGATGGATGGGGGCATGGGTAGGTAAATGGATGTCCAGTGTCGCCTGAACAGAGAGGTCTTCCCTGACCCCCTCCACCCCTGCATCCCTCATCCCCTTGCCCTGTTGTGTTTTGCTCCGTAGCAAAGCATAATCCTTTATCACGTGATATACTTTATTGTCTCTCTCCTTTCACTAGAATGTGTGCTCTGTAAGAGCAAGCATCTTGCCTGTCTATTTCAGTACTGTATCCACAGTGCCTGAAACAACAATATGTATGAGATGGTTGGTGCATGGAGGGATGGGGGATGGAGTCATCGACGGCGGGCAGCTGGGATCCTGTTGCCTACGGGAGGCGGGAGGCATGTCACCCCTATCACAGTGTCCGCTGGTCACAGAGCCGCCTGGCACACACGCTTTCTGCTCATTGTTTGTTTTGCCCTCCCTCCCCCTCCCCTTACCCCCAGACTCAAGAGTTATTACTTTTTTATGGCTGTCATCACAGGGCAAGGCCCTTGCACTCCCAGCCTAGGATTAGTCTGGGGCTCACATTCTAGGGCCAGAGCTCTGCTGGGCCTGCACTTAATCCCTCGGAAATACCCACCACACTGGGTTGTGAGATACCGGCCTCAGCCTGCTGTGGAATGGACTGATTTTACATAACATATTTTTGCAGCCACAGCAATAGCATGCCGCCCCTCCATGCCCTTGTCTTACACAAGCGCTGACCTCAGGACAGGAGTGTGTGCGCGTGTGTGTTCCACGTGTATCTGCCGGCACTGCATGTGGAAGGAGTATTAGCTTCCCTCCCTCCCTAGAGAGGCTTGGTTTATATAATCTACTTGTCTCTCAGGCCCATTTAATTACCGGAAGTGGTCAGATGTTAGACAGACGGGGAACTGCAGCCAGGTCTCAGGGCTCAGGGGAGAGTGGTTCTCATGCAGAGAGGTTGGGGGAAGGCACGCAGGGCCCAGTGGGTATCCAGCCATGCCACAGAGGCACATCTGACTCAGGTAGACCAGACATGCAGAAAGCCAGCTGCGAAACCCAAGGGCTGGCTCCGTCATGTGGAGAGTGCAGGGGGGTGGAGGGGCACTCATACCTGGACTGATGTCTACATGGGGCCCTTTCAAAGCACAGAGTCGAAGGATTTGTTGAGCAAAGAATTAAAGCAAAGGCCACTGTATGTGCTTTTAAAGGATACATTTCCCATTTACCACTCAAGGGATCTATCCTTTCTAAAAAGCAAAGAGGGCTCTCTGGTCTGAAGCCAGAATACCAGCTCCCCTGGCCAGGCCACCAGAAGCAACAACGTCTGCTTTTTTCCAGATTTCAGGAACATTTTGGTTCTTCTTGTCATTGGGTGCCCCTCGCCTAGGACATGCCACCTTCTCCAGCCCTATCTTAACAGATAATGTTATAGGGCAGCTGTTTCTTTGAGAGTAAATGGTGGGGGGTGCTTTTTATTCTGATGGATCTTCTCTTCCCCTCCTCCTTTGCCTTCTCCTCCTCCTCTTCTTCTTTTCCTTCTTTCCCTTTTCTTCTTCTTCCTTCTTTCTTTCTTCCTCCTCCTTTTCCTCCTCTTCCTCCTCTTTTTTGTCTTCCTCTGAACACATGCCATTCCCTCTACCTGGAATATACCACCCCCAGATATTTTTAACCTTTTTAATTGAGATATAATTTACATACCATGGTATTCACCCTTTGATAGCATACAACTCAGTGGTTTTTAGTGGATTCACAAGGTTGTGCAACCATCACTGCTATCTAATTCTGGGATGTTGGTATCACCCCAAAAGAAACCCAGCATCCATTAGCAGTCATTCTTCATTCTCCCTCTTCCCAGCCCCTGACAACACTATCCTACTTTCCATCTCTGCAGATATGGAAAGATGTCTATTCTGGACGTTTCTTAAAAACTGAAATCATACACTAGGTGGTCCTTTGTGATTGGCTTCTGTTTCTGAACATGATGTTTTCAAGGTTCATTCATGTTGTAACATGGCTCAGAACTTCCTTCCTCTTGATGGCCATATAATATTCCATTGTATAGATGTAACCACAATTTGTTTATCCAGTCATCAGTGGATAGGCATTGGGTTGTTGCCATGTTTTGGCTCTTGTGAACAATGCTGCCAAGACCACTGACATATTACCTTACCTCTCACCAATGACTTTAACGAAGCTCAGCCAACCTAGGCGAGCTGCACATCTGGTGATAGGAATGTGGCTCAGTACAGACAGTCTCCTTTCTTCTGCTGGTCTCACACTTGCCGCCTGTTAACACCCAAGGGCTCTCGTTTTGGGGGGAGTGTAGGAAGCACCCTGAGTTGAATGTATCTCTTGGTACTAGCTACCATCTTGAGTTAGAAGAACAAGGTGGCTGATTTTGAGGGGTTCTCAGTGGAGCATGTGTCAACACAGTGCCCCCCATTGCTTGCAGGAAGAGGTTCTGTTGGTGCCAGCAATTCTATGTAAAAGGCCCCAGGGAAGGCAGCAAGGTTCATTCATTTATTTACCTAGATGCCACATTGGGGTTGAGGCGCCAGGTGACCTTGCAGGTAGGACCAGTCCTGGATTATTCCTGGAGAGGGAGGACCTCAGAGGGTACAAGGCTTCGTTCTGTCACCTCTGCCACTTTGTTCCACTGATTTTTGGCCTCACTATGGTCTGCCAGCCTCAGGCCAAAAAGAGCATACAATAGAGCTTCTCCATCCTTCCCCAGCACAGCACTCTAGACCACCAGGCGCTGTGCAGGTTCTCTTCCTTCCATGGCCTGAGCTCCCCACGTCCTCCCTCCCTGCAAATCACCTCCTGCTGGCCTCTGTTCCAAGGCTGGGGGCTTCATGAGGACAGGTATCTGTGCTGCTTTGTTTGTCCTGGCACACTCAGCCATGAGCAGAGTGTCAGTATCATAGGAAAGATTAAGAAGATGATGACAATGATGATGATGGCATCGATGACAGCGATGATGGCACTAAGGATACTTATTGAGGCTTACTGTGTACCAGACATTATCCTATGTTCTTTACATGTTTCTGAACTCATTTAACCCTCACAAGGATTCTAGCAGCCTGATGCTATTATCTCCATTTTGCAGATATGGAGACAAAGGCACATAGAGGTCATTACTTAAAATCACACACCCATCAAGAGGAAGAGCCAGGATCTGACATTCAGTCTAGCTCTAGAGCCCAGGCCTCTAACCACTGTCATGGTTTATACACATATACTACATCTATGGTTTATACGCATATAATAAATATGTGTGTATGGTTTATACGCATACAATAGATATATGTGTATGGTTTATAGACATACAATAGATATATGTGTATGGTTTATACACATACACTACATGTATGTGAGTTGTTCTAGGATGGATGGATGGGTGGACACAGGGAGGCAGTGCCTTCATGAGAAGCCCTGAGTGGCCCGGCATGCCCCATCGAGCCACACTGAGTCTTGGGACAAGGTTAGCTCCCCATGGCTACTGTCTGTGTGTGGATAAGGAGGCCAGGAGGTCAGTTAGAGCCCAGGGCTGGAGGCCCAAACCGAAGAGGCTGGCACCCCAGGGCTTGTGTTATACAGATGCTATGGGCCGTTCCCTCTGCCCGGCCTCACGTCTGAGGTCGCAGTCCAGGCCGCAGCCGCCTCTCGGGGGGAACCTCGGCTTCCTGTCCATTGTCTACTTGGGGCACACCCAGCGTGTTCCTGAAGTGACCCGGAGAGGCAGGGAGGGAGGGAAGGAGGGAAGGGGGCCAGCCTGGAGCCTAGTCGGGGTGGGAGAGGGGAAACGAGAGGGGAAGACTTCGTGTTTTTCCTTATTTGTGTTTTGTATTAAAGAAAACAAATAATATCCTTTGAGAAAACCATTAAACAAAGCACATCCTAAGGCCCCAGAGGCCCATTGTGGCTGCCTGGAGCCCGGAATTCATTCATGCTTTCTTGGCTAGATTGTTGGAGGCAAGACAGACAGGGGGTGAGAGGAAAGGATTGTTATTAAAGTATATTTTGAAATGTGTCGCTCCCTCCCTGTACTCAATCCAGTCCAGGCCAAGTGGCCATAACTCCGAGGTCCCTGTGTCCTCCTGAGTCTGTTGTCTTCCCACTACCCCTCTGGGAAGCTCCCCAAAACTGGCCAGTCCCATCACAGCCAGGGTGGTCAGTTTCCCCCATGTGCTTGGGGGCTGAGCCCTGTGAAGACAGAACAGTTGGAATTCCTTTATGGAGCCTGGATCCAGAGGACTGCATGTGCCCCACCACAGGGCCAGGGCTGCAGCCCACAGAACTGCAATTTCTAACTCACTGTGTGACCGCTCTGGGCCTCGGGCTCCCTGCCTGTAAGGTGGGGGGTGGGCCCAAATGGACCCCCTCTGACCGCTCTCCAGCAGCCTGGACCCTTTGGCTCCCCTTCATCCAGCGCCTGCCCAGGTCCCTGCAGGTGGGAGGGGGTCACACTTAGGCTGTGGGCTCTGCACCCAGGCCTGTACCCAGGTGTCCCAGGTCGAAGCCAGACCACTCCCTCCCACTAGACTCCAGACCTAGGTACCCCCGACTGCACCCCAGGCTGCTCATAAAGGAATGATAGTGCATGGTGGTGCTCTCTGCCATGTCCACACCAGAATGCACTTTTCTGTTGGAGGAGGGATGGGAAGAGGTGGTAAGAACAGAGCTGGCCATCAGCCCAGCTTGTGCAAGTAGCTCTGCCTGTGGTCCTGCATTTGCAGGATCAGCCCTGGGTTGCAAGTAGAGGGTCTCTCTCCAACCTCGATGAAGATGTATAAATGGTTGCTGTCATGATGACAATACATGAAAGACCAGCCTTAGAATTTTCCCTAGTTCCTCCTTTAAAGTTGAAAAAGGAGACTGGGTAATAAAGCAAGACCCCGTCTCTGCAAAAAATCAAAAAATTAGCCAGGTGTGGTGATGCATGCCTGTGATACTGGCTACATGGGAGGCTAAGGCAGGAGGATTGCTTGAGCCCAGGAGGTCAAGACTGTAGTGAGCCTTATTTTCACCACATCACTCCAGCCTGGGTGGAACAAGACCTTGTCTCTAATAATAATAATAATTATTATTATTATTATTTCACTGAGCATGTCCAGACTAGGTTTAGGAGACAAATTTCCTCTGCACAGGGCTTAGAGTTTTCAGGCTTCCCCTCCTCGGTCCTCTCAACAGCCCAGAGAAGCAGGTTAACATTCTCATTTTGTTATGGAACCTGTGCTCGAGAAGTAACTTGCCCTGAGACGTACAGCCCACGAGCTGCAGAACCTGGCCCCCTGAGACATACAGCCCATGAGCTGCAGAACCTGGCCCCAGCTCTGTTGCTTATTCTCTGCAAAACCTTAAACCAGTGCGTTCATCTTTCCAGATTCAAATGTCTCATCTGTAATTAAAGAACTTGGACGTGATGGATTCTAAGGCCCTCATTGTCCCTACTGTTGATTCTGTCATTCCAACATCATTGCCTGGTAGGAAGTGTATTGACTCTACTGTTTTTCCTTTTTCAGTCTGGATTCAGCGGTCAGAGTCTAGTGTCTCCAAACTCTTGATGTCTTTCTGTCTTAGATGCTGCTGTAGTTAGTGCAGTCCCAGAGGTGCTTTGCTCTCTTTCATAAGTTATTCATGATCCCCTTTCCTCCTCCCACACCACAGGGCTACCATCCGATGCCCCATGAAGTGGAGATCGCGCACACCAAGAAGCTGTTCCGCAGGAGGAGAAATGATCGAAGGTAGGAGAGACTTCGTCCTGAGCTTTGGGTTTTCCTTTCCTGCGTTTGCTGTCTGTAGCGATGTCAGTTTTGGACTGCATTTTGCTTTTCCCAGTCACCAGCTGATCCCTGTGAGACAGGGTTGGTGGCATCATGGGTTGGGGACTAGTTGGGGATTTCCCCCATGGGCAGAGTGGCGGCTCCACTGCTTTTGTTGGTCTAGGGATTGACTCCCTTCGGGAGTTGGGCTGAGAGTGCGCCATCACCACCGCCTCTTCCTGGGGGCCAGGCAGTGCCCAGCCTTTGCAGTTCAAGAGGAAAAATGCTCTTTCCACTGACCTCAAAGCAACAATAGTGGCCCTCAAAAAACGGGACCTAGCTACTGTGTGTTTTGAGCCATGGCCTCCAGGAGGCTCCTGAAGCTCACAAGTGCAAGGGTATCTGCTTTCCTCCTTTCTGGTCATTGGGAGTTGTCCCTCATGCTTGCTGGCTCTGCTGCCGCGGGCAACACACAGATCAGCAGTGGCACATGCTACTGCTCCCAAATTCCTGGAGGAACCCACTTAAACTAAGGCAGAACCAGGATCTCCTGTGGAGCTCGGAGTCCTGGGTGACAGTGGGATCAGGAAAGGTGCAATGAGGTAGCCCTGGATAGGAGCATGCAGCTGAAATTGAGCATCCTGGGAAAGTGTGCATTTATTTTCAAAAAGGCTTTCATATCAGGGGAGGTCTTCAAGATATATTTAAAGTGAAAAAATTCAGGTGCAGAGCTATGTTTCTTATGTGTGACCATTTATGCAAAAGGGGAGTTAGAGTGTATTTTTTTTTTTTTTGCTTGAACATGCATAACTTATTTCTGGATGGAAATACCAAAAAAAGAACGAACAAAAAGGCTTATGCCTGAGGAATTAAAATGAGATGTTCCTCTATAGGGAGCGTATTCTTAGATAAAGATAATGGCTTGTGGTTTTACCTTTAATGAACAGAGAATGTTCTCAGCCAGGAAACAGCTGGTGGACATGCCTTGCTCAGAACACTAGGAGCGCCTGTGCACAGGCTGGCTGCCCACCTCGACTGAGGTCGGGGTCTCTGATCCTTCCCTCTGCCTGCAGGCTCTGAGTATCGATTATTATCTGGTGACGGCAACTCTTGGGGTGAATGTAGGCCTGGGTGTCCAGACTGCCTAGTCATCCACTGGTGGGTCAAGTAGGTCTGAACACGTTCACAGAGGATGGCAAATGTATAAGTAGCTTGGGAAGAGGGCAGTGTCCTGGCTTAGAAATCAGAACCACCAGACACATTCTGTAGAAGCACCAGGCATCGAAAGAGAACACTGAGCAGGGAGCGGTGGACCCAGCCCTGCTCCTGCCTTGACCAGAACAGAGTACAGTTTATTGCATTGTGTGTGCCGCCTTCTTACCTTGCAGCATCACAGAGGCAAATTCCTGGTTTCTGGGTTCCTGGTAGAGGGAAGAAGGGAGCACCCCTCAAGGAGGAATCATTCACAGGGGCCTGGGAGGTGTCAGGGAGAGCAGAGGCTTTATGTCCTCTGCCCCTGGCCCTGATGGCAGGGAAGACCCAGAATATGTGTCTGGGAGGTGTGGAGAGTCCCCGAGCTTCCTGAGACGTCACCCTCTGCCCCACCTCTCCGAGCCCAGGCAATGGCAGGCTGCCACTCGGCATCCAAGTCAACCTGCATGTCCATTTCTGGGCCAGGTCGCCTCACTCAGCAGGAAGACCCTGGACAATGGCAGACCTCTGGAAAGCAGCAGCATGACCCAGGGATGTAGGAAGAGGAGCGTGGCATGCAATGGCTGGGAAGCCAAGCTTCCGCCGAGCCACATCCACCAATGCCCGGGTTAGGTCAGCACACCTCCCAAAGGATGTGGACGGGCCAGGGTCCAAAGTGAGGCAATAAAGATGATTAAAGGGGTGGAAAGTATGTCCTGTGAGAAGCACTGGAGGGCTGGGGCCAGGGAAGAGGAGGCTGGAGGGAAGGAACATCGTGCCATGAAACTTATGAAAGATTTATACGGAGGGATAAGAGGCAGCTGCCTCCATGTCCACAGGGACCCAGGCTAGAGGAAGTCAGCTTGGATGGAAGAACAGAGTTTTCAGCTGGACAGAGCAAACATCTTGACTGTTTAGGGCAAGACTGTGCAAGTCAGGCAGCAGCCACGCCTGGGGACGGGGCATGTGCTCGGCGGGCGGGGTGCCCCACTCTAATTCCCCTTCTGGATGCGGTAAAATCCGTTACTCACTCGCAGCCTGGAGCTGTCATGGAGTCCCCAGGTGATGGAGACTTTCAGGAGAAGAGCAGGCAGCTGTAGAGTTTAAAGACCTTACTGTCTCAAAGTAGAAGATCTCCTGAGTCCGTTTTGGGAAATCATGGGATTCTGACATTCAAAAAGCAGCTGCAGAATATTATCAGGTCGACCCCTAACTGTCCCAGCTAATGACCCATACATAGTAGTGGCCTTGCTAAGTGTCATACTGGCATATTTGACCTTGGAAGTTCATACTTGTGTGCAGTAGGTTCACCTTCCTAATATTCTGGGCTTGAACTACAGTGGGAGGGGATTGCATTTCCTGGGCACAAATGGTGGCAAAGGGAGAAGTGACCAGAATCAGATTTGGTGGCCAAAGGGCACAGCCAGCCTCTGTGCCGTGCCTCTGATCTCCCTCTGACATGTGAAGGGAAGGGGCCAGCTGTATCCCCCTGGTGGCTCAGTGGTTCTCCTAGCCATGGCTACAGGAGCCTGTGGCTTTCCGCATTCCTGCAGAATAGCTGGAGTTGGTGTCTGATAGCTGCAAACTCCAGGCAGCACGGGCATGTTGCTGAAACTGGGGTTGTGCGATTTCCCACAGCCTGGAGCAGGGATTTTCAGACTGGGACCCGGAATCCTAGTCTTCATCGAAGTCTGTGTCCTATCCCAGTTCCAGCTGCGCTCTCAGGGGGTTTTGTGTGCCTTACTGCTTTTATTTTTCACTTGTTTAAGTCTGAGGCTGTAATTGCATAGCAGTTAAGGGACATGCCCTTGAATTAGCAGCTGGATGGGAATCCTACCTCCTCTACTCACTTACATTATGATCTTGCCAATTACATCACTTCTTGAAAGCTCTGTCCCTTCTTCTATGAAATGAGTTCACTAGTCAGGAAGCTGAAAGGAGCTAATTCTTATAAAGCACCTAGAAACAAGGTCTTAGTGCTGGCCCACTCTATAGGTCAGAGGGGATCCTAGCAGCTCAGGAAGGCTTTCAAGGTACATGTGGAACACAGATGTCTGCAGTGAGGGTGGGGCTTTTGTCCTGTGAGTGAGGCAGCAAACCCAGAAAGCCTTGCCGGACACTCCCTCCAGGGGCAGGGCCCCAGAATCAACTGTTCCTTCCCCTGGATCCACTGTCAGAGGGGGCAGAGCCTGGGCTGACAGGGAAGGAGGCCCCTCCTGAGTGGTCACCTGCAGACTGCTCCTGACGCCACGCACTGTGCCCAGTGAGTTGTGGATGTCTTTTTTCCATTTTGCAGAAAAAAAAAAATTAAGCTCATGGACAGTTCAAAGGTTTCCTCCTTAAGAATGTTCTTGACATTTGAACAACTGGTAACCACTTGTTTGTTTTTGAAAGCTAATAAAAGACATTTGCCGATTTCAGACAAAATTATGCATTTTGTGACATAAATGTACTAAACGAGTGTTCCATGCATTCCTCAAAGAGCAGCATGTCTTCCGATGCTCTGGCCCCACACAAGTTGGAGACCTATTGCTTGGAAGGGGGGCTACTGAGGCTCATCCCTCTCCCTTCAAAGCTTTCTGCCCAGAGCCTGCAGACCAGAGGGGCAAACTCTCTAGAGGGCCGGAGACCTCGCGCACTGCCGGAGTTTACCCTGAATGAGGTCCCTCACCTCTGGGGAGGATATTTTCTCTCCACACTGCACCCTGGCTGCATTTAAGAGATGAACACATTAAGGCGATGAATGGATGTTGTAGCCTGAGTTCCCTGGGAGCAGGCTCTGGGACGGTGATGATCAGCAGATGCTTTTCAAAGAATGCCCTTGGGATCAATACTGGTAGAAGATCAAGGGAGGATGCAGGATCAGCAGGGAGGTTGGGCTGCAGTGCAGTCTTAGAGCGCTCTGAACCTGTAGGGAAGGTTCTGAAGTTGGGGTGACTCTTTAAGAGCTGTCCCAAGATGGAGTAAAGGAGCAGGCCTTGATACCCCCATGTCTGTGGTCATCAGGTGGAGACTGCCTGAGAAGGGGGCGTGACCTTGGGCTGGGCAGTGCTCTTCTCCCTGGGGGCTGGCAGCTGAGGGCTGTCTAAACAGCACTTCCAGCAGCGGGGAGGCAGTGCTCCATTCCTGAGGGGGATCTGAGCAGTGTATCATGCAGATACCACAGTGAAACACTGTTCAGTTCTCCTACTGGGCTTGGTTGGGCTATACCCTGTGCCATATGCTGTGCTCCGGAAAACACTGGAAGTACAGGGTGTGGCCCCTGCTCTCAAGGGCCTGAGCTGTAGCTTGCACAATGGCACCTTCACTCCAGAAGCAACCAGTATGCTGTGCATGACTGTCAGTCATCCACGTGTTAACAGGGAGGAGGCTTAGAGAAAGCAGCCATCCTGGGAGATGCTCCGGAATGCTTCCTGGAGGAGGTGGGGCTTGAACTACTAGTAAGACTTCTAGGAGAATTTGGGAGATGGGAGGGTATTGGGAGGAGAGGAGCAGCGCTTGCTGCCTCTGTCCTGCGACTGACCGTGACTGTGTCTCAATGTCCTCTGAATGCTCTTCTGCAGCTAAGTGGGCGTTGGAGCCAGGGATTCCCCACATCCCCAGAAGTCGCCCCCACATGGCTCCCTAGAAACAGAGCCAAGTGGGTGGTGCTCACAGCGGCCACCACCCCCAACTCAACTACATAGAAGGGAAAAGCCCGTCGGAGCCTGCTGGCTCCAGATGATCCCGTGCAACTGTCAGCAATGTCAGTAGACCCTGCAGGCTCCACAGCCTGGCCTCTTAACCATCAGAGGCGGTGGCTAATGGAGGCATTAGCGGTCCATCACGCCGTGCCTGTGCGGCCAGGGAGATGAGCCATTCTCCAAATTAATTTGTTTCATAAGTGAGGTCTCAGAATGGTTAATTCACTCCATGTGCAAAGCAGATTGAAAGGAAGAAGAAAAAACACCTTAGCCAGCCCAGCTAGTGTCAGATGGCTCCACAGGGTGAGAGGCAGGGGAGTGAGCCATCCACCTGGTGTGCAGAGTGGGCCACATGCCGACATTGCAGGGTGGCCACGGCCTACAGCAGCACTTGCTGCCTCTGTCCTGTGATTGACCGTGACTGTGGCTTGGTGACCTTTAAATGTAGAACCAGTGAAGAATTTTGTCCCACCCTCTCTTCCTCTGCCGACGTGAACCCAGACCCTCCGCGTCAGTCATCAGACTGGGTTTTGCAAGGTCTCTGTAACATCATCTAAGTCATTGATAAAAACAAACCGGATATTTGGAATTAGTGGTGATGGGTGGAACTTTGGGAAGAGGCTAAAAATGGCTCAATTATATACTTTAAAGGGATGAATTTTGTAATATGTGAATTATATCTCAAAAAAAATTTTTTTTTTAAAGAATAGGGCAGGTCCCAGGATGAAGTGATGTAGCAAGCCCCTTGCCTGAAACGTCCCTTCAAACTTTTTCTTTTTTTTAGCAACAGGGTCTTGCTCTGTCACCCAGGCTGGAGTACAGTAGTGCAATAACAGCTCATTACAGCCTTAAACTCCTGGCCTCAAGCGATCCTCCTGCCTCAGCCTCCTGAGTAGTTCTAGGAACTGTAGGTGCCTACCACCACACCTGGCTAATTTTATTTTTATTGACTGATTGATTGGTAGAGATAGAGTCTTGCTATGTTGCCCAGACTGGTCTTATGGCCTCAAGCGATCCTCTCACCTCAACCTCCGAAGTAGCTGGAATTATAGACGCAAGCCCCGTACCCAGCTACCTCTTCAACCGTGATGTTTGCAGGGTGCCTTAAATGTGTCAGGCTAGTAACTGTTTTAAAAAAGGACATAGATTTGGTCTGGCCATGACTTGGACTGTGTGAACCTATGCTAGCTATTAGTGGTCACATTTTTTCTTCCAAACCATCTGTTTGGTAATCTCTCTTGGAGAAATGATATCTATATTTTTCCAATTTTTGAAAATTAGACTGTGTATACCTAGCTATGGTCTCTAACACTTTTGTTGCATTAGTCAGAGTTTTCCAGAAAAACAGAACCAATAGGATATATTCAGAGGAAGGGAGAGTGATTTATCATGGGAATTGGCTCATGAGATTACAGAGGCCAAGAAGTCCCACAGTCTGCCATCTGCTGCAGGCTAGAGAACCAGGAAAGCCAGTAGTGTAATCAACCCGAGTCCCAAGGCCAAGAAGCAGGAGCATGTGGTTTGAGGTTCACAGTGTGACCGTAAGCATACTGTGTGTTACAGCTTGAGATGTCCAGAGGCAGGAGAAGATGGATGTCCCCACTCAAGAAGAAGGAGTGAAGTCACCCTCCTCTGCCTTTTGTTCTGTTTGGGCCCTTGGAGGACTGCATGGTGCCCATCCACAGTGGGAGAGCGATCTTGACTCAGTCATCTACTGACTCAAAACATCCTCATAGACAAACCTAGAAATATTGTCTTGCCAGCTATGTGAGCACCTTCTAGCCCAGTCAGGTTGACATGAAATTAACCCTTACATCTGTTCTCCAGGATTCCTCAGACATGGTCAGGGGCCGTTTATGACCTCATGTAAAGATTTCTGTTACTCCAATCAATATCAATACTGCCCCATTCCCCGGGCATGGAGCTGAGCACTCAGAGCACCCATTGCTCTTCAAGATCTTTTCCAGGCCCTCGGCGTCCAGCAGATGCCGCAGCTATAGCTGTCTTTTCTGGGCCAGTACCTGTTCTCCTGCGGAAAACAAACTTGGAGTTGGGGAGGTCTACTTTCTTTTAGCCACCTTTTAATTTTACGCTATCTGCCCCATCAGTGGCCTCACGTGTCCCTCGGGCTTCTTACTCTCAACACAAAAATATACTTCTAGAAATGTCTTTAATATTTTTAACCCCAATCCTTGACACTGCTGTGACTTCTCTATCCTAGGCTTTGATGGTCATCCCTGATTACAGGACGCCCCGCATTCCTTTTCACATGTGGGCTCATGGGCAAGGGCTCTGGGGGATACCAAGTGCCTCCCGACACCCGTCTCTTTCAGTCACAGCTGCTATGTGGAACTTGCTCCTCCTTTTAGCACCTCAGATCACTCTACCAGTCATAACGTCCTTCATCCTACAAAATGACCAGGGCCCCCAGACCTTGCCCACCGGGAACTGATGAGTAATTAACCTAGTCGGAGTCCTGTGTCTATCCATCAGCTCATTCATATGAGTTGTTAAGTTAGCTCTTTTGGAAGTGCAGTCTGTCCTCATTACTCATTGATTCATATTTGCACATTCGCCTACTTGTTAAAATCTATTTGTAACACCACACGCAATACGCATGGTGTTTTTGCAGCCATTCATTGACACGCGCAGAGCAGTGAAAAATTTGAGTTGCCTGACCTGCAAGGTCCCAGTGGAGGCCAGAGGAGCACTCTGCCTCCTTGTTTCAGCTCTCATGCTATAAGCAAGCACCCTTCTCATGGTTCTGTTTACTGCCATGGTTTTCACATTTTTGTGCTTTTCCTTGGTGAGTTTGCTATTTTAAATGGCCCCTAAACATAGTGCTGAAGTGTCGTCTACTGTTCTTAAGCGCAAGGAGGCTGTGATGTGCCTTCCAGAGAAAATGTGTGAGTTAGATAAGCATCATGCAGGCATGAATTATAGTGCTGTCAGCCATGAGTTCAGTTAATAAATCAATGGTGTGTATTAAATAAGGTGTCTTTAAACAGAAATGCACACAAAACGAGGTTCTATATTGATCCAGTGGTAAAAATGTTGTGACCAGAGGTTTGCAGGAACCTAACCCCACATTTCCCCTAGGAGTAACAGCTCAGTGTTCACTAATTCAGTATTTGCAGCAACTTTATGGAATGCAGCTACTATAAATAACCAGAAGCGACTGTACTTGCTCTTTATAACAGGGTAGAGAGACGCTGAAGATAACGAAGTATGTGGGAAGCAACAGGATCTTAGGTCTGAGTGATTTATCTTGTTCGTGTGCAGCGGTAGCATTGCTAGGGGTGAGATGGGGCCGGGAGGACACTTCTTCCAATGGTCATTGTCCTGCGTGGTTTGACAGAGCCGATCTCTGCTTCATTTGCACCATCCTGGGGTGCCACTGTTGCTGAGGCCCTCACAGACAGCTCAGCCCTGCAGTGACTGTCATTGCCATCTTGTCATCCGGAGCCCAGGGACCGCGAGACAGATCTATGATCACATTGCCCACGGTTTGTCTTTCCATCCCAGCAAGGAAATTGCCCTCATTAAGTCCCTGCTAAAGATAGATAAGAAAATGGGACAGGCAAACCCCCACCTGGCAGGCAGCCCTGTCAGATTCTAAGCAAAATGAGTCAGATAAGAATTATTTTTAGGATCCTTCTCCTCCTCCCTCACGCCCACCCCCAAGCAGGCTCCCTCTCGAAAAGAAGAGCAGCTCATTTCTTCAAGCCAGATGTCCAGGTCCATGTGTGATTGAAATGGAGCCCCTGATATGCCCAGAGAAAACCCCATGCTTTGTGCAAATCATAATAGTCCCAATAATCCTTTGCATAATGCAGTTGCCTCAGGGCGCACTCCTGGGCAGAACAAGCTGCAGAGAGTGGCCCCGATGGGGTTGGACCACGACTCACCCATGAGGGATGTACCTTTGCCCAATCCCCAAGCTCAGGACTTCCTCCCTGCATCACACTTCATGGGAATATGAGGCTCTGGGAGCCCTCTCTCATAGGGACCCACATCCACGTGGGGTCCAAATGGGTAAGAAAAGAGGTGGCCTGCAGCTCATTTTGGCAGAGCCCTGGGACCCCCTGTGCCCACCAGGCAGAGGGCATTCCCTAGTTCTGTGCCCGCAGTTGGATAGCGGAATACTGCTCTTTCTCGACCATGCTAATCCCCTTTTCCCGAGCAATTAGAATTCCTTCAGGTCCCTTAAGCCCTAAATAGCAAAGAAGAGAGACCCAGTGACAAGAAAGGTGACTGAAGAGGAGATGGGGCACATGTCTAGTTTCCTGGAGGGCAGGAGGGCTCCTCCCTGGGAAACTGGCCCTGGAGAGATAAATCCCTTTTCCCCAGGGTCTGTGTCTAGGATGGGACGTAGAATGGATGTCCTAGGAACCAGCCGCCCAAGCTGATTTCATTACTCCTCCTTGGAGGTCTAGTCTCTTCTTCTGAAATGCTAGGCATTTGAGGATTGGCTCACAAACAATAATGCCCAACCCTTCATTCCTCTCTGGAGCCCCAAGCAGCCTGGCCTCTGGCACCAAGCCAGCCCAGCCCTCCCTGGGGACAGTGTGTCTGGTGGGCAGCTCAAGCCCAGGGCGAGGCTCACTAGCTTCATGACCAGCTCATCTCTCACCAGCCAGGGGATCTTGGGCCCTGAACAAACTATTCTTCTTATGTCCCCAAGGACATTTGTTGTGCAGCCTACAGGGATGCCATTAGATGCCATGTGATGGCAGATACAAAGAAAGTCCTAACTCTGTGTCTGACTCTAAGTCTGGCCTCAGAGAACGTGCATCCCCTCTCCGTCCTGACGTCACTCCTCGGACCCGCCACCCTGGACAGTGTGCAGAAAGGAAAGAACGTTGGACCAGAAGTCATGGCAACTGGATTTTCATCCTTGTGGTGTGGCCCAGAGCAATTTTCTTACACTTTGAGGGCCTACAGTTTCTCAGCTATAAAATGGGGCTCTGATTTCAGCTCTAAAATGTATGAGAGAGAGTGCAAGGGTGAAGTTAAAAAAGGACACTTCTCAGGGATATTCCATTCCTTAACCATGGGATAGGAAAGACATTTCTGAAAGACATGTCGGAGGCTGGCCAGGGCTTTCAGTGCAAACAACCAGTGTCCCATGTATCTTTAGCTCAGCCCATTTGCCTTGTCCAGAAGGTTCTAGAAAGGCAGCCATGCCTGTGTATATTTTTTCTCCCCTAGATCTGGTCCAGATCTGCGCTGTGCCCTGGCACCCAGTCGTACGAGGTTGAGCCTCATACTCCTGGCCCTGTGCCCTCTTCTTGTGTGTTGGTTTGTTTGTTTGAGACAGGATCTCACTCTGTTGCCCAGACTGGAGTGCAATGGCACAATTATAACTCAAGGCAGCCTTGACCAGCTGGGCTCCAGTGATCCTCCCACCTCAGCTTCCCAAGTAGCTAGGACCACAGGCATGTGCCACCACACTTGGCTAAATTTTTTATTTTATAGAGACAGGGTTTTACCATGTTGCCCAAGCTGGTTTTGAACCCCTGGCCTCAAGCAATCCTCTCACCTCAGCCTCCCAAAAGTGCTGGGATTAAGGGCATGAGCCACTGCACCCAGTCTCTCTGTCCTCTTGAGATTATATGCTGCCCAGGACCATGAAACTCACAAGTGTAAGCACCCAGCCATGCTCATCAATGCTCACAGGTTTAAGCTCCTGGCCAGGCCCATGGCGCTCACAGTTGTAAGAACCCAGCTGTACTCATCAGTGCTCACAGGTGTAAGCACCCGGCCATGCCCATCAGTGTTCACAGATGTAAGCACCCAGCCATATTCATTGGCACTCACAGGTAAGCACCTGGCCATACTCATTGGTGTAGCAGGCTGTGCATCTCACTGGTTCTGAGGGTCTTTTTGCTAGACTCCCAGGTAAGCCTGGCCCACCCTCCACCAAGCCTGGAAGTCACTCAGCGATTCACAAGCACTTCTAGAGCACTCACTGTGTTCAGAGTACCCTTCATTAGCTCATATAATCTTTCCAGTGACCTTAGGAAGGGGATGCTATTTTTATTTCCAATTTACAGAAGAGGAAAGTCACTTGTCCAGAGAAGTGAAGCGACACAAGCAGCCTGGCTTCCAGGCCTATGCCCTAACAACCCGCTGCTCTGAGACCCCCTCCTTCCACATCTGCAGACTCAGCTTCCCTCTGCTGGGCCCCTCCCCCACTGCCTCCCACATGCCATTGTCAAAGGGACTGGGGGAGGGCTGCTGCCTAATTCAAAGGGATGAATGAATGAATGGTGAGATTTCAGATGAGACCCCCTCAGACAGGGCCGCCCACCGTCTCGCCTTCTCCTCACCTGCACTAGGTCAGTCCTGCCCATAGATTCCTTTCCTTGTCTGGATGATTCATGAATAGACATATTTAGGAAGCCCTTGCCGGGCGCGGTGGCTCATGCCTATAATCCTAGCACTTTGGGAGTCCGAGGTGGGTGGATCAGGAGGTCAAGAGATCGAGACCATCTTGATCAACATAGTGAAACCCCGTCTCTACTAAAAAATACAAAAATTAGCTGAGCATGGTGGTGCACGCCTGTAGTCCCAGCTACTCAGGAGGCTGAGGCAGGAGAATTGCTTGAACCCAGGAGGTGGAGGTTGCAGTGAGCCGAGATTGCGCCATTGCACTCCAGCCTGGGTAACAAGAGCAAAACTCCATCTCAAAAAAAAAAAAAAAGGAAGCCCTCAAAACTGACCAGGGATTTCCCAGATTGTGGGGACCCCACTCAATGAGCAGCCAGAGGAAAGGTGCTGTGAGTTCCTGAGTGGTTGGCAGCTCGGGGGGTTGGGAGGCAGCCTGGCTGGAGGAGAGCTTCCTCCAGCTGTTAGCTCCCCCGACCCCCAAGTGGACAAGCCCAGAGCGTGAGGGCACTTTCCACTCCTCAAGGTTCCCCAGGAAGGATGGGGCACAGGTTTTAAAAATACCAAGGAGCCTTCCTCCTGGGTCAGCATTTACCCTGAGCTCCAAAAGTTATTTCTGAGTCTTCCCAGTAATTTAATTTTAGCCATTTATTCCAATGCATGTGTTTTGGGGAAGCCAAGGTGGCCTCTATTACAGTTTGGAATATTCTGGGAGGCTTTGGTTTCCAGAAGTGATGCAGGGACTCAATTAGACAAGACACCAGCAAACAGAAATAAAATAGCTCAAGAAGAGAGGCCCTCAGGTTGCCAGCGGCGAGGCCGTACTTAGCACCCACGGGGAAATGAAGATGCAGGTGTCCGCTGGGCGCCTGGCGTAGTCATCTCTGCGACAGCAGCCTAGGCCACCTTCGCCATGTCTCTAAGCACCTGCAGGGATTTCAATCTGTGGGCTGGATGGGGTTGCTCATTCTTTCCAAGTAGGCCTGGACAGACATAGACTAACAGGCTGGGCACTAGGATTTAGGGCCCCCTTGTAGGTAGACACAGACTCACCAACAGCTTGTGGGAAGGCATTATCCAGCAGCTTCTAACCTTTCAAATAGGCCTTTAGAATCCCCAACCAGTTTGCGAAACCTGACCCCCGACTCCCTGTAGACACAGCCTGCTCCACCTGCCCTCAGCTCTGTCCCCACCTCCCCTCCCACCCACTGTCTTCAGACCCCAGTCTTCTTGCTGTTCCTTGAACAGGCCTGTCTCTGTCCTGCCCCCAATACTGACCAGACCCTGTACCTCAGTCCCTCTCCCTTGCCTCTTATTCTCGCTGGCCTCCTCCGATTCTGCAGGTTCTGCCTGACTACTTCCCACTCCCCGTCCCCTTACTATTCAAGGCCTCATTTATCCTCCCTTGATCCTCTTCCCTGACCTTCCCTACAGCTGCTAAGCAGGGACAAGCCTGGCATAGACTGAGAGCTTTCCCTGCTGTGTGTGAGCTCTGGAGCTCACCTGAAGCAGGTGCAGCCACTGAGGGACTCACAGAAGGGCAGAGGGCCCGAGAGCATCCAGCACACACATTCATTCATGTCAAGAAGGCAAGCCCCGGGATCCTGAGTCACCTCTCCAGGTGGATAGAGGAACCCAGCACAGAAGCGGTCGCCTGGAGCCCGCATTATCTGCATTGACACCTGCCTGCAGGAATACGACCGCTTTGAGTTGGCTTTGAACTCTGTCTTTCAGCTTCAAGGGGAGGATTTGGTGGACAAACGATCTAATTTCAGGCTTATTGCTTGTCAGGACTGACATTGAACTCAAGAAAAGACCTGTGTGAACCTGAAACAAAGATGAGAAATGTTTTTAGAAAGAGAAAATACGATCTGGGGTGGTGTGCATGTTTGGTCTGGTGGCCTGTGTGGCCACAGCAAACACGTGTTCCAGGTTGGCTCTGTGTGCCAGGGAGCAGATGGCTCGGCCTGGTCACCCTGAGTGGAAAGGCTAGTGCCTTTGAGGTGTGAGCTACAGCCACGGTGCAAAGAGGCTGGGTGGAGGCTGGGGTGGGACATACAGAGGGCAGGATTCTGACTGTGCTCTGATATTCAGGAGGGTGGCAGTGCTCAGTCAGGGGTAGCGTAGGAACAGTGATCACCTCTTCAGGCAGAGCACCCAAAGGCCAGTTCCCTCCCAAGACTCACCATTTCATTTCCTGTCCCACCGCTCCTCCCAGGATGGCAGGGGAGCCTCGGCGCCCTTTCTGGGAGAAAGCCCCGGCATATTTTGACTGTGCTTCCTTACTCTACGAGCGATCAAAGACAGCCACCTTCTGCCTTCCTACCCACCCCCTTAGGGTGAGAATAAGAAGGACCTCTCACCTCCCTCTCCTCTCACACCGCTCCTTTTGCCCCCAGATTGACTGCTCTTGCATTCCATTTTGTGAACTGGGGTGTCAGTGGTTGATCTGGCCTTCATGGGTAACCCAGGGCAGGTTGCTTTGCATTTTCACTTGAGCCTTCAGTGATTACCCAGAGTTAAGAGAATGATCTAGTTTCTGGCACACTGAGAAGCTCCCATGTGTGGGACGAAGGTGAGGGCGGATATATGTCATGTTATTTGATGGCAGATTTTTTCACTCATAAGAGCCTAAAATTATCCCACTTGAGGCAAACCTACACTTAGCCTCTGACTTTGTTGCCTGGAGGTCATAGAACACAAGCCTCAAGGCATCCCTTCACCTCTTCGAGGCATGTTTCTCGTCTATAACATATGACATCCACCTTGTAAGAGTGTTCTGCAGTTCACATGAGGTGATGCTTAGAAAGGAGGTAAACATCAAGGGCATTCTTGCCTGTATTTGTGTTTGAATCACACATGTTCGGTTTATGTTTATAGGTGTGGATATGTATGTATGTATGTGTGATTGCTTTAGGGACTCTGCCAATCATCATTTCCAATGATAATTTGCTGGAAATGGAGCTTGGCTTGGATGTTTGTATTGGTTATCTATTGCTGTGTAACAAGTTTCCCCAAAACTTAGAGCTTAAGAAAACAAATATTTATTATATCACAGTTTCCAAGAGTCAGGAATGCAGGAGCAGCTTAACAGGGTGGTTCTGGCTCAGAGTCACCCTTGAGAGTGTAGTCAAGCTGTCAGCCAGGGGCGTAGGCATCTGAAGGCATGAGTAGGGCTGGAGAAAGCCCAAGCAGTTGGAGAACTGCCTCTTTCACAAGGTGATTGGCAGCTCCTAGTTTCTCATTAGCTGTTGGTCACAAGGTGGGCCTCTTCATAAGGCTGTTCATGACATAGCAGCTGACTTGTCCCAGAGTATGATCCAAGAGAGACAGACAGGAAGACAAGCAGACAGACAGACACCAAGATCGAAGCTGCAGTATGCTTTGTAACCTAATCTTGGAAGTGACATGCCATTTTCTACCATATTCTGTTGGTCACACAGACTAACTTTGGTACAGTGTGGGAGGGGACTTTACGGGGATGTAAATTCCATAAAGTAGGCATCACTGGGGACAATCTTAGAGCTGGCTACCACAACCCACCCTCTCATTCCCAGTGACTCACATGCAAAATACACTCACCCCTCCTAATGTCTCATTTGATTATAGCATCAGTTCCAAGTCCAAAGTCTCATCGTCTAGATCATGTTCAGATGCAGATGAGGCTCTCAGGTATCTCTCCTTCAGTACAGCACCTCGAGTGCAGTTCCCTCTTGATCTGTAGGCCTGAGATTTAAGGAGGCAAGTTAGCTGTGTGCGCATGCACACACACACACACATACACACACACACACACACACACACACAGCCAACATACAATTGTGGGACAGGCATAGAGTAACAGCCTTAGATACACTTACTCAAGAAGTGGGGAACAAGAAGCACATAGACATCGCTGATCCATAGCAGTTCTGAAATCCAGCCAGGCAGATATTGGAAGTTTCTTGATTACAACTCAGTTCTGTTCCTGCCCAGGAATTATTCCATATGGCTGTATCTGCCCTCTGCCTTCAGGGTCTCTCATGAGATTGCAGTCAAGTCATGGGCCCAGTGAATACTTTGGGCCCTTGGTTTTGCCTCTGAGTCATCCTTCCTTTTCTATGAAAGGTACCATGTCTTTGCAGCTCGTGTGTTTCTCAGATAGCTTCCTGCTGGTAGAATTTGAGAGGTCCAAGAGCTTCTTGTTATTTTATACTCTCTCTCTCCCTCCCAGCCCAGGTTGTCAGTGTTTCCACTGAAATAATTCTTTGAAAAACTTTATGGGTCTTCCGCGATCCTGTTGAGTCTATTCCATCCAATAAAAGCCCACCCACACATCTCTTCCAGACCATCCCTTCTCTCTGCTGGGCTTCTGCTGAGTGACAATGCCCTTAAGCTTCTTAGAGGCTCTGTTGTTTGACTGAGATCTTTAACATCCCTTAAAATCTTTACAGGGCTTTTTGACTGAATAGTACTCTGAGGCAGCACCTCTGAACTTTCTAAGATCTTGACAAAGCCTTCAGAGCCACACCCTCCACCTCGTCCTTGGACCATGCTTTCCTGAGAGTGCCTGGATTTGATCTTTACGCAGAAGTTATTTCCTAATTTTAGCATCATTTGCCATCTGGACAGTCTGGGACTCTTCAAAACCAGCAAGTCCTGGATTTTTTTTTATTATTGTAGCAACCTTCTTTTAACTCATCTCTCTCTTCTCACATGTTATTCTGCCTAGCAAGAAAAAACCAGGCAGCCCCAGGGCACCTTAGCAAAAAATCTCTTCTTTAGATAATGCAAATCATTAGCTATATCTTCTACTTTCCACATAACTGTAGGAGACAATCTCGCTAAACATTTTGCTGCTGTGTAATAAACACCCTCCTTCTTCCAATTCCCAATCATATATTTCTCACCTCCTTTAAAGCTCCCATCCCCAGTCTCCTCAAAGTCCATATTTCCACCAGTGGTCTCTTTCTGGCATTTGAGGTTTTCACTAAGAATCACCCCAGAATCCTTCTAGCTCCGCCTACTGCCTAGTTCCAAAGCCACTCCCACATTGCAGAGTTTCACTCTGGCAGCACCCCACTTCCAAGTACCCAAAGCTGTATTAGTTATCTCTTGCTGTGTAACAAGTTACTCCCCCAAATTTAGCAGCTTAAAATAAGCACTTATGATCTCACATGGTTTATGAGGGTCAAGCACCTAGAAGCAGTATAGCTGGGGAGCTCTGGCTTAAGGTCACTCGTGAGACTGTGGTCAGGCTGTTGGCCAAGATTGCAGTCATCTGAGACTTGACTCAGATGGGACTGGAAGTGCCACTTCCCAGCTCACGGATGTGGTTGCTGGCAGGCCTTGGTTCCTCACTGGCTGTTGGCTAGAGGTTTCATTTCCTTGCAATGTGGGCCTCTCTGTAGGGTGCTCATGACAGAGTGAGTGGCCTGTGAAGGAGGGAGGCGGGAGAGTGAGAGGGAGAGAGAAGGAAAAAGAAGCTGCTGGGTCTTTTGTAACCTGGTTTCAGAGCAACATACCATCCCTCCTGCCATATTCCATAGGTCACACAGACTAACTGTGACGTGGCAAGGGACTAAACAAAAGTGTCAGAAGGGGGGGACCACGGGGAGCCACCTTTCTCTGTTTTGAGTTCCTTCCTGTACCATTGCTTTTCCCCTCACTTTAAAGGATCTCATGAAACTCACCAATAGCTTTGAATAGGTTGAGGGTTTTTGTGTGTTCCAATTCAACTTCAAACCTGTCTACGAATGCCCTCCTCATCCCATCTTCCCTCTGCGCTTCCATCCTCCCTGCCCATGGTTCCTCTCCACGGTGGGGCATCAGTGAAAATGCTTCCTCCCTGGGGAAGGTTTGAAGTCAGGGGATCTGTTGCCAGAACTTTGGAACATCCCTGGAACTATCTGTCACCTAGGGGGATCCAGCAGATAGTTCTGGGAAAAGGAAGCTTTCCAAGATACACGCCCACCTTCCCCCCGCCCCCTACCACACACACCCACACATATCATTATTTTCCCTTAAACTCTATAAATCTCAATGATTATAAAAGGCTGGGCTTTAATTGGAAGCATATTGAAATCCTTGCGTCTGTCAAACACTGAGAAGGCTCCCTTGCTTAGGTGGGAAAATAATCCAGATATTAACAACATAAATACAGATGCCTCCCCCAGCCTTTCTCACTGCAGCCCCACAGAGGGCCTGGGAGGCGTAAGACGAGTGCTGGTGTCTCCTTTAGAAGAGTGAGGTCGGCGAGACTCAGAGAGGCGAGGCAGTTTACTCCAGGCCTTGCAGAGCTGAGGCACGTCCCAGACATCCAGATGTCCAGAATCTTTTCCACAGGGTTCTGGAACACTGGCCCCGTGGTGGAGAACACATGCTTCTTTTTCACCCACTTGGGGATACGTAGTGATCGGGAGTTGTCTTCCTGTCTGGGGAGGGTGGTCCTGCCCCAGATAGAGGACCAGATATGGTGGGGGTTCAAAAGGCTGGGGAGAGAAGTCCCTCAGAAATGGAAATAGTTTGGCAAGCACGAGGAAAGGTTGTGAGGGAGCACCTAGTGCCGGCACAGTGGCGAGGGGCGAAAGCAGGTGCCTGTGAATCCGCGCTTGTCAATCCACCTAGAGGCCCTTCCCTGCATTTGGAAGGCATCCCAGGGGGACCGCCCCATCCCAGTGGAGTCTTGGGGTGAAGTAATAGTAGCCCGGCTTTGTCCACAGCTGTGCTGCCCAGTGCGGCCACTGGAGCCACCTGTGTGACTTACACCCATTACAATTAAACAAAGCTACAGTTTCAGTTCTGCAGTCACACTGGCCACGTTCAGGGCTAGCCACATGTGGTGAGGGGCCTCTGCGGTGTGAGGGGCCTCTGTGGTGTGAGGGGCCTCCGTGGTGTAAGGAGTCCCTGAGGTGTGAGGGGTCCCTGAGGTGTGAGGGGCCTCTGTGGTATGAGAGGTCACAGTGTGAGGGGCCTCCGCCATGTGAGGGGTCACAGTGCAAGTGTCGGAGGTGTGAGAGGCCTCCGGCAGTATGAGGGACTCATGCACTGGGCCGTGCTGCTGTAGGACGTTTTCATCATGGAAAAAAGTTCTGTCAGATGACCCTGCCCTGTGGAAACTCTCCCAGCCCAGAGGCAGGCAGGGGGCATTAGGGAGGAGAGAAAAGTGGAGAACTGTTTGGAAGGGCTGAGGGCCAGGGAGAAGGCCTGAGGATGAGAAAGAGGAAGTGAAAAAGAGAAGGGGTGCTCCTGGAGCAGCATGTGGCCCATTTGGGTGCTCAGGAAATGGTCACTCCTCTTTGATCTGGGGCTTGGAGAGGGAGACTGTGCCTACCCTGTTGGGATTCAAAACCCACAAGGGTGGACCACCTCTCACAGCGCCTTCTCTCAGAAGCTCCAGGCCCACTCTGCAGGCCGCTGGGACCCCCCGGAGTTGCGCAGCCCCCCCAACAGCTGATGGGCATCACTGACAGGTGCAGTGGAGAGCACTTGTCATGGATGGTCAATCCGGGACAAATCCTTTGGAATAGGGAGAGATGCCTGGAAGCTTCTTAGAGAATGGAGAAGTCCCCATTTCCTCACTCACCATTGGTCCTTTGTCACCATATTCCCCACCCTCTACACCTGAGTGAAACTCCATTAACCTCATTCCTGGAGAACTGCACAAACCACATCTTAGCAATGTCTTCCCAGTGACTGCCCAACTCAGCTCAGGGACCTAGTAAGGGCTCGATTTGTTTGTGGTAAGTGAAGGGTGTGTGGTTGGATAGAATTTCTTCAAACAAAGTCTTACATGGAAATTATCCATATAATCCAATGAATAAAGAAGACCTCCTTAGTTTTCATCGGGTTGGGACCAGAAACCCAATGGTCCCTACCACTGCAGTGACTTCATTCACACTTATTGTAACAGCAATTATTGAAGCTGTTTTTGAGGGACACCTCCTAGGCTGTGCAGTCTATCTTCTGGATGTGGGGTCAGCAAAGGTTTCTTTCTTTTCTTTTCTTTTTTTTCTTTTCTTTCTTTTGAGACAGAGTTTTGCTCTTGTTGTCCAGGCTGGAGTGCAATGGCGCAATCTCGGCTCACCACAACCTCCACCTTCTGGATTCAAGCGATTCTCCTGCCTCAGCCTCCTGAGTAGCTGGGATTACAGGCATGTGCCACCACGCCCAGCTAATTTTGTATTTTTAGTAGAAATGGGGTTTCTCCATGTTAGTCAGGCTGGTGTCCAACTCCCAACCTTAGGTAATCTGCCCACTGCAGCCCCCACAAAGTACTGGTATTACAGGCGTGAGCCACTGCGCCCAGCCAGCAAAGTTTAAAGGACCAGAGAATAAATATTTCAGGCTTTGAGGGCCATAGGGTCTCTGTTATAACTCCTCAGCTCTGCCATGGTAGCACAGAAGCAGTTATAGAAATATATAAATGAATGAAAGTGACTGTGTGACAATAAAACTCTATTTCCATAACCAGGTAGTGGCTGCATTTGGCCCAGAGGCCACCATTGGCCAATCCTTGATGTAGGTTATCATGAATCCTCCAGCACCCCAAAAGGGAATGAAATTTCTCTTCCTACCCTACAGCCGAGGAGGCGGTGCTGCAGCAGTGCATTCACCCTGCTGCTGGGCTCACAAGCCTTTTGAGGCAGACCCAGGCCTGACTGAGCAAGGCTCCCATTCCCTGGGGAGCTGCAAAGGCCCTGCCAGGTGCTGCCATGGGAAACCTTAGGATTCAGGGTACTCAGGAGTAGCCAGTGATGCCTTGCGGGTAACAGCAGAACCTGGAAGGCTGTAGGAAAAATAGAAGCTTGTTTCCCCTGCTTCCCTGAGGTTGTAAGGCAGCCCCCTGAGAAGGCAGAAGGGGATGGGACTAGCAGGGCAGTGCACAGCCAGGAGACAGGTCTTGCACTGCCCTGGGTGGATCTTTTTCATGTCCACCACGGGGCAACCACTGCCTCCAGCATCCACCCTGGAGAAGCTGCTACAAAGCCATCCCCTTCTGCGGGGACCACAGCCTGAAGCCAAAACTAGAGCCCAAAGCATCTTCAGCATAAGAAGAGGTCTCTCTTTCTTGTTCGTGGCAGCCTGTCCTTCCCCAGCTCCTTCTGGACGTGAGGTTTCTTGTTCACCCTCTTCAAGTTCCTTTGGCTCACCGTACTGCCTCTGCCCTCCTCCCTAGCCGTGCCGCAAAGGGACAGAGCTGCCCAGATCCTAGCCAGGGTATCCAATTTGTGCAATGCAGGAGGAGGCACTCACTGCTGTGAGAGCTGTCTCAGGGTTTCATTCATTCAAGTTTTCAATAGAGGCCATGCATAGCGTGCCTTCCAGATATTTGATCTACATCACCATAACCAGACGAGATTGGGAGCATTCAGGGTGGTATGGCTGTAGATAATATCACCATCATCAGAATGAGGAGGAGGAGGGGGAGCATTATTTTGAGAAGCATCAGGGGTCTGGTTGCCTAGACTTTCATCATTAGCGTATGCTTATTTGAGTTAAAAATTCATAATCCAGCCAGTCGCAGTGGCTCACGCCTATAATCCTAGCACTTTGGGAGGCTGAGACTGGCAAATCACAAGGTCAAGAGATGGAGACCATGCTGGCCAAGGTCAAGAGATGGAGACCATGGTGAAACCTCGTCTCTACTAAAAATACAAAAATTAGCTGGGCATGGTGGTGCACGCCTGTAGTCCCAGCTACTCGGAAGGCTGAGATAGGAGAATCGCTGGAACCCAGGAGGCAGAGTTTTCAGTGAGCCAAGATCACACCACTGTACTCCAGCCTAGCAACAGAGTAAGACTCCGTCTACAAAAAAAAAAAAAAAAAAACATAACAACAAAATTATAATCCCTTTGTCCCTTTGAAAGCATAGCTGCCCTGGGGAGGCAGTATCCCAAGGCACACAGACACCTCTGTCACTAACTTATCAAGTTTGTGGATTATAGATAAGGGAGGAGGCGAAGAGAGGCCGAGAGGGAAGGAAGTGGGAAGCTGTGTGGAAGGGCGGCTCTGGGATTGGAAGTGAGGATCAAGCTGAGTCTTCTTTTTTTTTTTTTTTTTTTTTTTTTAAGACGGGGTCTAACCATGTTGGTGAGGCTGGTCTTGAACTCCTGACCTCAGGTGATCCGCCCGCCTTGGCCTCCAAAGTGCTTGGATTACAGGCGTGAGCCACCGCGCCTGGCCCAAGCTGAGTCTTCTAACGATAGTGCTGGGGTCCTGCCTGTGTCTTCTGGGAGTCGCTGCCTCCATGTACATTAATCCTGCAGACCCAGTTGCAGCCTGGGTGGCTGAATAGGGCTAGCTGAGCTCTTTGCTGGCCACTGTCTCCTGTGGAATGCACTGAGTGTGAGGTCAGGAGTGGGGTGCTCTCAGACACTGATGGGGCCATGCCCAAGTCCCAGGGAGCATCCTGTGTCTCAGAGGAGTGATGGGGACACAGATTGTCAGGCAGGGGTTCCCTGGCCCTCCTCCCTAGTAGTCGAGGGCACACCAGCTTCAGTGAATTGATTCTGGGCGGGTATTTAGGAGGCGTCTGGGGACCGCATGGGTGCTGAGCCGGCACATCCACCACAGAGCAACTGGGATGATTGAGGAAAAGGAAGAAAATGATCTGAGCCCATTTAGGGTTTTCGTTTGCAGCCCATGATGAAGTCAGCTGACCAAGAGGTCAGCTTCAGGCCATGCCTGTGGGGACCCTCCCAGCTCTGTGCACCCAGCAGGCCCACCAGCCCACCCCAAAGTGCCTGCTCCCAGCTCCCCTCGAAGCCCTTCCCCCTGGAAATCATAACTAAGCCCTCCCTCTCCCAATCTCTCAGGGCTGTCTCAGAGCTAAGCTTTCCATCCCAAGAATCTTCAGAGCATTTCAGCAGGGGTCTTCATTCTCAAGGAGGCGAGTGCAATTTGGGGTTCAATAAAAGGGATATTTGAAAATAAAGCTGGGCATCCACCCAGCAAAGCCAGTTGGCAGCACCACGAGGGACGCTGTGTTCTTCTAACTCTGCTAAGCCTGCCCTATGAGCCGTGGCTCACACCCAGCATGGGAGCTTCCTATAAGGGAAGGGGACAGGCTGTCTGAAAGAAAGAGTTCAAGTCCCACCCACTTCCCCTGGGACAGGGAGTAGGGAGACCCTCAGCTGCATCTTCTGTGCCCCACCCCCAGCATTGCTGTAGTCAGAGATAATACCAGGTTAGCTATGTTTAAATTATTTGGGCTGGGCACAGTGGCTTATGCCTGCAATCCTAGCACTTTGGGAGGCTGAGACAGGTGGATCACTTGAGGCCAGGAGTTCAAAACCAGCCTGGCCAACATGGTGAAACCCCATCTTTACCAAAAATACAAAAAATAGGTTACCTTGTAGTTCCAGCTACTCGGGAGTCTGAGGCAGGAGAATCACCAGAACCCGGGAGGTAGAGGTTACAGTGAGCTGAGATCATGCTACTGCACTCCAGCCTGGGAGACAGAGTGAGTGAGCTCTGTTTCAAAAAAAAAAAAAAAATTTGAATCCCAGGATTCACTGGGGTTCATTTGCGTCCTGTTTATCGTCACAGCAACATTCTGGGAGAAAAAGGGAAGATTTCTCAGAAGCTGAATCACTTTGCAGTGTTAGCCTCACCCACCTCATGACCCCAGGGTGGTGGGAGCAGTGATCTGCACCAGCCCCGTATGGATAGGAAGCAGGGGGAGCGGGGGTTGTGGTTGGGACGGGAGGATCTGTGAATGCTTCTCGAAAGCCTAGACTGAGCCAAGTAATAGAGGAGCATCCCGTCTAGTTGGAGTGAGGTGATTAAAATATACTGGACAATTTACACTTAATATCATATTGCTGTGTGTGTACTCCTGTGTGCATATACCTATCTATGTGATATATACGTGTATGTGTGTTTATATGCATTTATATGTACACATGTATGCATGCATATGCATGTGTGCGATATGTGTATATGTGTGTGCATGCATGTGTTATGTGTCTATGCATATATGTGAGTCGTGTGTGTGTGTGTGTGTGTGTGTGTGTGTGTGTGTGTGTGTGTGTGATGGTACAGTGCAGCCCATAAGGCCCTGTAATAGAGAAAGGAAAGGCTTTGGAGTTTAGAGTAGCCAAGAAGCCTTTCTGGAGGAGGTGGAACTTGATCCATCTCAATGGGATGGGCTGAGGGCAAGGGGAAAGCATTCCTGATAAGTGACCGAGCAGAGACAAAGGCCCAGAGGTGGGCCCTGCCTGATGTGGTGTTCAGGAGAAGAGAACCCTGTTAGGAAAGAGGCCAAGCCAGGAAGGAGGATGTGGGCAGCCAGGGAAGAGTTGGAGCCGGTGCACCGAGCTGTGGCTACGTCTGTGCCTGTCTTGCATGCACATGTGAGGGCAGCAAGTCTGAGAGAGCGTGCTGCTGGAGGGACAGCCAGCGCACAGGCGCATGGCAGGAAGCATGTGGCAGGTGGAGGATGCAGAGGAGGCAAGTCCATGCTAAGGGAAGGAGACCAGAAGACTGGAAGCTGAAAGGGGTCAGTGAGGAGGAGGTGAGGACAGGGTGTTTGAACAGATTCTGCGTCTCCAAGTGTCCAGTGGAGCCCTAGATTTTTGTCTTGGGTCCCAGAGCCCGGTTCCTACCCATTTAGGTTGGAGTCTTTATGATTCTTGCCAGTGATTAAATTTCCCCCACCAAAATAGGCTATGATGGAGACTTGAGATTCTCTTACCTAAGGGTGCTTGGGTCTGGTGAGAAGGGGGAGGCACTCTCATTCCACCTCCAGTCCTCCCTGGGAGCTGCGGCCATCGGTCCTGGGCGGAGATAGTCAACACTTGGCAAATGTTTGTGGATGGCCTCTTGGGGAGGGCTGGGCTGGTTGTGATCCCGTATGTCATGGGAAGCGGAGGAGTTGGAAAGGGCACACCCGGGTGGTCTGGTGGTTAGGATGGCCCCGTTCCTGGGAACGGTTGCCACGAAGCATTTTCCCTGGCCTCTCCATAGCAGCGACTGTTCCTTCCCAGAGTGTTATGAAAACCTGCAATTACCAAGCCACCCCTGGGTATGAGTGTTCAGACCTCCTCTTCTTTCTTCCAAGATACACTGAGTCGAGACCCGGTCAGTGCAGAAAGTGGCTTCCTCTCCCACATTCCTTCCTGCACAGCCCCACTGGGCTGTGGTTAATGAGCTTGAAGATTATGTATTTCATGTCTGGGATGAGAAAGGTGAAGGCTTGGGTGAATGCCTGCGCCTCTCCAGGTTCTGGAGCAAGCTGCCTTCTGCACTGGGCATGCTCTGGGACCACTCAGCAGATATCACAATGTCTCTGGGGTTTGGGATTCCCTTCTTCCTCCAGCTGCACCGAGTGGAAGCCAGAGCCATGCATAGAAGCAGGGAGCGGACTCGAGCAGGAGTGTGTGGTGCAGGGCTTCATGGAACACTCCACCCAGACTGCCAACTTGGGATGCCCAGAGTTTAGCTCTATCCTCTTCCTCCGATGATTTTCCTTCTGGGCATGTTTATTTCCTGGCCTCCTGCCTTTGCATATGTGAGTCGTGGTGGGGGTGCGGGGGTGGGGGGAAATAGGAAAAACATATAGAATGGGTGGTTCCAGACTTGAAATGTTCACAGTGGAAGAGAGAATAAAAGCCACTCTTGTGGGTCAGGAAGTTTCTGGACCTGCTGTACCATGGCCAGTGAGCCCCTAGGCCCCAGATGGCCCTCCTGGGGAGGTTGACATTGGCCCAACCTCAGGCAGGCAGAGCATAAGGAGCCTCCTGTTGGGGCAGGCCAGGCACAGGGGCATGGCCTCCTTTTTCCTGGGAGAGCAGTCCCCACTCTGCCATCTGACCAGCTGCCCAGTCACTTGCTGCTGCACTCGCGTTCGGGCAACCGTGAACTCCCGAGAACGGAATCTGCTCACACTGCTGCTCGACCCTGCTTTGCATGCTTGCTTTGCATGCTTACTTCTTCCTCCCACTCACAGCCTGTCTCCCTGATTCTACACATGGCTCCATGTCACCCAGCAGCCCTGCGCCCAACTGTGCAGAGAAGCCAGTGATGGCCCCTCGGGCAGCTGCATGATGAGAGACTCCTGTCTCAACCTCCTTCCTCTAAGGAGAAGTTGGCTAGTTCTGTGGCTTGGCCAGGAGTGGGTTTGGGTCAGCCTCTGCACAGGGCCCACAGTGTCCATTTCAAGCCCAATGGACAACATCTTGTCCAAGGCCCTCATTTTGCATCAAGAGCCTGGCTTGCCAAGGTGGGACCCTTACCATGAGGAGAGCCAGACTCTTAAGTCTCCAGCTCCTGCCCTGGTGCTGCTCCCAGCATCTCGCAAGGCCCCACTCTGTCACCAAGAAGCAGTGAGGTCTTAATGTTCAGAAGAGGCAGAAACCACAAAATAAGCCATTCTCCTGTAAGGGGCTGCACATGGAATTCTAGGGGCCCTTTGCTCCTCACCCAGAGTGGTAGGCCTTGCTGGAAAGCAGAATTGAACCACCTTGAAACAAAATTTTTAGAAATCAATCAGATGGATCAATTTATTTCAAAAGGTCATCTCTAAAAATCAAAAGCAGAAGGAAATACATGAAACTTACTAATGTTAACTGAAAAAAAAAAAGCAAAGTAAAAAAATGTATAGTCGTATCCTACTGTTTCTCTCTAAAAAGACGGATCAGATACAAAAATATATTCCCGCTACTTATATTAAAGATAATGGATGGATGGCCAAACCATAACACCAATGGAATGGTTATTTACAGGACCAGGGGAGTCAGTAGCACTGGACGTCTCTGAATGCCTTGTTTTGCAGATCTCACCTCACAGCCGTGTTAAATGTTTCACATAAGTATAAGTAAAAGTTAGATTGACATAAAAACAAACGTTTTGCTGTGCCTGAGAGAGCAGGCATCTGCATGAGCTAAGGCGACCAGACCAGCTCCTTGGGCAACAGAGGGTCCCCTACCCTTCTCAGCATCCCACGGTGGGATGTCCAATGCACAAAGTCAGTGTTTCCAAAACCAGGCTTCCATCTGCCCTGAGCCTGCCCCACTTTCTCAGTCTTCCCCATCTCAGACAAGGCAGCTCCATCCTCCTTGCTGCTGCTGAGACCGGACGCCTTGCAGACGCTCTTGACTCCAGCCCTTCTCTCTACCCACAGTGGACCACCAGCTGTTCCTGCAGTCCCACCTTCAAAGCAGATCCAGGATCTCCACCTCTTACTCCCTCTACTCCTCCCCGCTGGGCCAAGGCAGCGTGGGCGCTCACCAGGATTGCTCCTGGAACATGACTGTCTTTGATCTCGCCTTTTTCAATGTCATTTTTTAGCTCAGAACCCTCCAGTGGTTCCCAATTTCATGCAGAATAAGGGCCAGAGTCCCTTCAATGGTCTGCAAGGCCCCAGATGATCTAGCTCCCACCACCCCTCTGACCGTCTGCCTTCACACTCTGCACTCCCACCACCCTGCCTTCCTAGGGGCTGAAGTCCCACCTCAGCTGTTCCCTCTCCCTGGATTGCTCCTCTCCTGGGTATTTGCCTGGCTTCTCCCTCCCCTCCCTCAAGTCTGGGCTGCTCCATGTCACCTTCCCAGGGAGGTCTGTCTCAACCACTCCACCTAAAAGGGCAGTCTCCACCAGGGGTGCCCCCGCCGTACACCAGCATTCCCAGCCTTCCTTCCGGCTTCCCACTTCCATAAGCCTTCCCATGCTCTGGCATTCTCCGGGGTGCATTTGTTCTGTTTATCTTCTGCATCTCCCCATTGGGCGATGTGCAGAGTCTGGCATCAGGTGAATGCTCACCAACCTGCTATTGAGTAAATGCATGAATGGACAAGGAGGTAGCCAGCCCTGCCCAAAGTAATTTACTTTATCCTCTCAGGGCCTTTCAGCACCTTGCTTAGATGCCTGCCCAGCTCTTTGGACTACCTCCCCTCCTGCAGGTCTCCCTACGAGCTCAGACATAAGCGTGTTAGACACCCCAAGAAGTCCTAGCCTCAGAGTCCAGATTCGAAGCAGAAGGAAAGGTCAGTTCCTACCGTCCACCCTGGACAGCTGGTCACCCTGTTTCTCAGTCTTCTCCCACCTCCCAGGGCCCGTGACATGCAGGGCTGGGAGTGTCTTCATCTGGGTGGGAGTCATTACTCTTCATCCTCCCCGTCACCAGTGGGATAGCCAGGATTCCTCCCGGCTTGGGAGCCTTCAGGACAGCACAGAGGGGATTGTGGTACAGAGCTAGCACAGGCCACAGTGGGCTATTGAGGTAATCTAAGGTGTCGGAAGGACAGACCTAACCCAAAAGCTGACGTCAGGCAAGTGCACCCCCGTGTCACGGCCCATGACACCTTTGTGAAGGACAGACCCCTGCTTGATGGCCAATGGGGGAAGGTTTTCAGTTGGCCTTGACAGCCCTTCGCTCACCTGGTGGGGTGTGGTGGCCCCGCTCTGGCCCTGGCTCTGGCCTTCGTCACTCTCTGGCCTGTAGACAAACCTCTCTGCCCCTCCCCAGTCACCTCATCTTTAAAGAGGCTAAGTCATCACCGCCACTCCCGGGATGGCAGTGGAGATGGAGTGAGCGCATGCTGAGGGTGCTGCACCCAGACTGGGTGGTTAGCATTTCAAAATGGCAGCCCGGCAGAGCGGCCCTCAGTGGGGCCCTTCCCAGGAGCTGCGGGAAGCCGAGAGGCCCGTGGGGCACAGCTCTGTCATGCGTTGAGGTTTCAAAGTTCACAAATGCCTTTAGTTAATTCCTCTGTTCAAGAATCCTAGGAGGGAGTTGTGTATGTAGTTGGAATATTTACCCGTCAGCTTCTCTCCCTCCCCTCTTCCTCCCCATCCCCGATGTCTGCCTGGCCATCTGCAGTGGCCCAGGTGACCTCCTGTGATGTGCTGTGGGGTCCACCAGGCTATAGCATTTTTTTTTTTTTTTGAGACTGAGTCTCACTCTGTCACCCAGGCTGGAGTGCAGTGGCACAATCTCGGCTCACTGCAACCTCTGCCTCCTGGGTTCAAGTGATTCTTCTGCCTCAGCCTCCCAAGTAGCTGGGATTACAGGTGCATGCCACCATGCCTGCCTCATTTTTGTATTTTTAGTAGAGACAGAGTTTCACCATGTTGGCCAGGCTGGTCTCAAACTCCTGACCTCATGATCTGCCCACCTTAGCCTCCCAAAGTGCTGGGATTACAGGCATGAGCCACTGCACCCAGAGGCTACTGTATTTAATAAACTCTTAGAGCATGTGTCCTGTGTCTGAAGGACTCTGCAAATATCAATGCACATTGTCAGTACACCCACCCTTTGAAGTAGGTGCTATTATGTCCGCATCTTAAAGGTGAGGGAACTGAGGCAGAGAGCAGTTCTGTAACTTGCCTGGGTTTATATAGCAAATCAGAGGCAAAGCCAGGGCCTGAATGCAGGCAGGCTGCTGTAGATTCCGGGTGTGGACAATTCCCCTTCTTTCTCTCTCTGCCCAGCCCCTTGGGACCTCTCTTGGCAACCTGTGACCCAGCTGCAGCCCCTGCCCCTGAAGCCCAGCTCTGACCATCCACCTTCCAAACTTAGAGATGGCCCCTATTAGCCAGAACCAAGTTCCTGCCCTTCCCCCTACCATGGACCTCCAGAGTCCTCTAAAACCTGGCCCAACCTAACTTTCCAAAATCTCCTCCTGCAACCCCATCCTCACTGGCCATGCACCTGGCGTCTCCATCAGCCGGGCCTCCATACTCTCTGACCATGTCTGGGCCTTCCCTGCTGGACTGTCCTTCAGCCCCACCTGGGCTGCATGTCCCAGATCTGCTCTTAGCAGACTGGTCAGGGTCAGGCTGGTTTTCCTCAGTTTACTCTGGCACTTTTATGCCTGAGGACCAGGAGCAAGAAGTCTTTTCTCTCCACCAGTCAGGACGACCGTGGCTACTCAGTCCTTGCCCTTGGCCTGCCTTGACTGTCACCCCTTCCCCAACCCCACACATTGCTCCATTGCATCCCCAGGGAGCAGAGACACTCTGGCTTTGGAAGGAGTGGACTCCAGCTCCCGGGACCTCTCCCTACCCTTGGTCAACTCATTGGAAGCCTGGAGCTGCTGAAACCAGACCATTAAAATATTACTCACGAGTTCTAGAAATATTACAGCGTTTGGTTTATAATATTTATCTAGCACCCCACACCCTGACCCCACCAAGTCCAGAAATATAGCACTGCAGTTAAGATTGTGGGCTCTCCCCAGCTTCCTACTTTCTAGCTGTGTGACCTGGGGCAAGTTACTTCACTTCTTTCTGCCTGTTTCATCAGCTATAGAATGAGGACAATAATGTCACTGTCTGTCCCATAGAAGTGTGTTGATGATTGAATCAGTGAATCTGTGTTGTTAGAATAGTGCCTTGGACATAGAAAGCACCATACGCGTCATTCGTTATCCTGGTGATGGTTGTTATTATTGTTAGAAAAGAGAACTGGGGCCCAGAGAGGTGTGCCCTCTAAGCCAGTGTCACACAGCTAACAGCCACAGGTTGGAGTGGAGCCCGGTGACCTGCCTCTCCCCAGGGTCTGCTCTTTACTCTGCCTCTCCCTCTCCTTGGTGCATGTTGCCAGGCAGTGGGCACTCAGTGAGCCTAAAGTACCCAGGTGCTTTCCTACCCTACCCTGTGCCCTGCCAGCTCTGCCAGCACTGGCCCGGCCCACCCCATCAGCCGCCACCTCCCCTCCCCTACTGACCAGAGCCATCTTTTTTTTCTTTTGCTCTGTCGCCCAGGCTGGAGTGCAGTGATGCAATCAGCTCACTGCAACCTCCACCCCACCAGGTTCAAGCAGTTCTCCTGCCTTAGACTTCCAAATAGCTGGGATTACAGGCATAAATCACCATGCCTGGCTAATTTTTTTGTATTTTCAGTAGAGACAGGGTTTTGCCATGTTGGCCAGGCTGGTCTCAAACTCCTGACCTCAGGTGATCCTCCTGCCTAGGCCTCGGCCTCCCAACATGCTGGGATTACAGGCATGAACCATTGTACCCAGCCAACCAAAGCCATCTTTAAGAGGCCTGCCTCCGTTTCCCACCCAAAAGAAATGGACTGATGGGGCTGAGAGCCTCCCACTGTGCTGTCCTCTCCTCACCCTCACCTTCCCTCAGGCCATACTCAGCACAAAAAGGGAGCTCAGCGTGCCTCCCAGGAACAGAGAGACAGCGAGTGCCCCTAGGACTGAGGACCCAACACCTGCCTCCTCATCCCCCAGCTCAGAAACCACTTGCCAGGGCTCCTAACCCACAGCAAAAATCAGAACATTCATTCCCAGTGGAGCCCAATACCATCTGCAGAAAGCTAGGCAGAGGCAGAAGAGCAGGATGTGGTCCCTGCCTGCCTTCCAGGGATGAGCTGTGGACACAGGCCATAAACATGGAGATGTTTACTTTCAATGCAGGAAAAGGTCCTGGGACAGACAGGGCAGTCCTCGTGGGCCAGGGTGACCAGGACCATTTCCTGAAGGAGGCACACATGAGTTCCCCAAGAACCAAGAGAAGATGTGTTGAGGCAAAGATGAGTACAGAGGGGGTTCCTGCCAGGGAATAGTGTGGGTGCTCACAGCGAGAAAGAAAGGAGCAGGGCAGGTGACAGCACAGTGCTCAGAGTGCCCCGGGATTCTTCTCAAGACTTGAGGCTCCCCAGAGGACAAGCAGAGGAATCCAAACCCTTGTGAATGCCCCCCAAAGGGGCTACAGACCCGAGGTCACCTGAAAGAGGCTAAACCTGCCACAGGAACCCTACAGATGCCAGAGGAGGTAGTTTCTGCATTCAGGCCTCCTGGGTTCCCACGCAGACAGCGAGAGCACCATGCCTGAAGTCCTGACTTGGCACTGCTGCCATTTCCGAGTGAATGATGACAGCAGCAGGAGCAGGATCAACTTATTGAGCCTTGCCCTGTGTCAGAACCCAAAGCAAAAGCCTTTATCATCATTATTTCCCCATTTCACAAATAGAGAAACTGAGGCATGGACAGTAAGCGCCTTGCCCAGGGGCCCATGCTAGAAAGTGACTGGGTCCAGAGTCTGGCTGGGTCCAGAGTCTGGCTCTCCCTGCTTCTGCCGGGAGTGTTTCTTCATCTTTAAACAGCATAGTGCAAGTCCCTGCCCGTGAGCATGGAGTGAGCATCGGGGCTTAATTGAGATGGGAGCAGCACACCCAGGACTCACCCCCTCCACCGGTTTATCACTCACAGCATCCCGGAGAGCCACTTTGGTGGTTTTGACCATTACACATTTTAAATTATTTTTATTCCTAGTCAAATATTTAATTTTTTACCCATAATGGACAGTTGGTTAAAGGCAGGAAGCATTAAAGAACACTGATATTAAAAGGCTGGTTCATGAGGAACACGTAAGTGGTAATAACTCTGCACATATGCCTCAGGGTGCTCTGCCCAGATCTGCAAGTCTCATTCATCTGGTCGGAGTTCTCATGCGGCAGTGCCTGCAGCTTGCAGAGCTCTGCAGCCCAGGGTTGGAGACAGACAGAGCCCGACACCCATCCGACTCTGTGTCCACGGGGAGTCAGGGCCCTCCTCACTCAGGCTGTGCAATTTGGGAAGAAGTACTTCCTAAAAATTCCCAGGCCTCAGCGTTTAGAAACAAAGCAAGAATATTTCAAAAACAAATTGGCTGACTTTTATTTTTTTAGAAAAACATAAAATTCGAGAATTCCAAACAGTGGCCCATGAAATCAGGTTTTGCTTTTTGTTTCTTTTTATGCCTTATATAGTCAAACTTTAGCCTACAGTTTAGTGTGTACTGATGCCAAAGCCACAATGTAATGGTAATCTGTCGTTTTGAAACGTCTTTGTAGAAAATCATGTTTTTGCTTTTGTAACTCGTTTACAACAAGTGAAGAAGAATGCATCACTTGATAATTGGCAGAAGGCTAAATTTTGTCTTTATTCATAAATGTTAGTAAAGATCAGGTTGAACACGAACCTTGTAATTCACTTCCAATAACATATCAATCTAACAACTGTATTTGACATAAAATAACTTCCTTATCGGGTACTACCAAAAATAACAAAATATTTTTTAAACACTTAAGGCAGTGTTTGCAAGATAAAATATGATGAGAGGAATTCTCAAGTCCCAAAGAATCAAGCAAGATTCAGCTGTGACAGCCCTCTAAACTGCCTCAGTTTCCATGAAGGTAAAAATAAGAATAATGAGAATCCATCCTTTTTCCCTCCTGTTGAGGGGCTAGGTCTCCTGATAAGTGCCTTACAGGCCCACCCCAGAGAGCAGGGGCTTACTTTGAGAAATTTGACCGCGAGCACTTTCCAAAAGGGCAAACTGACTTGCTGATGGTGAGCACTGGTGCACAGGCTCTCCCAGGTTCCCCAAGTTGTGGCAGGGTTTGGCCGCCCTTCAGACTGTGCCCAGACACTCAAGTGCCATTAAAAACTCTATTGGTTCCAAGTACACAGACGCACAATGAGCTCTGTGTTCGATACTGGTGGTGCCATCCTACGGAGAGGGGTCTCTGCAGTTTCACCTCCTGCTAGGTGCAGTGAGACTCCCTTGTGTCAATTTTATTGTATTTCATTTGGTCTGCCCGGTGCGTAAGAAACTGACTTAAGAAAAATTGCTACCAAGCCTTTGTTGAGCCTGGTGCTTCTTCTAGAGTGGCCTCTCCACTTCCTCTCTTTTAACTAAATCCTACTTATTTCTAAAAACTTTTGATTCTGACAAAATTTCAGACTCTCAGAAAAGTTGCAGGAAGGTACAAAGAATTCTCATCAGTCCTTCACCCAGTTTTCTGTGATGTTAACATTTTATCCTTCTCTCCCTCGTATACATTTTTTTTCTGACCCATTTGAGAGTAAGTTGCCAAAATGATGCCCTTTTACTGCTAAATACTTCACAGTGTGTTTCTTTAAAACAAAGACATTTTTTCATAACCATAATACAATTCTCAAAATCAGGAAACTGACATAGATACGATACTGAAATTGAGTCTACAGACCTTACTCACACTTCTCCAGCAATCAATCCTAGAGTGTGGGGTGCATTCAATTGCAATTCTTAAGTCTCTATATTTCATGACATTGGCCTTTTTTTAAAGAGTAACTAGTTATTTTTGTAGAAGGTCCCTCAACATCCGTTTCTCTGGCCTTTCTTCATGATTGGACTCGGGTTATACATACTGTAGTGATATGACCTTTCCAGTGCACCATGTCAGGAGGTACATGCCGTTCTTTAATCCCCTGCCTGGTGATGTTAACCGTGATTACCTCGCTAAAGTGGTGTCTGCCAAGTTTCTCCACTGTAAAGTTACAAGTTTTTCCTTTGTAATTAAGAAATATCTTTGGGGAGATATTTTGAGGCTATGCCAATGTTCTGTTTTTCTTCCAACCTTCACCCACTGGCTTCCATTGATGATTCTTGCTTGAAACAATTATTCTTATGTTGGTTGCCAAATGATTTTCTAACTCCATCATTCCTTCTAAATGTACTAGTTGTCTTTCATCACAAGGGAAAGTCTTTCATTGACTTTTAACTCACTGCTCTAAGCTTCAGGACCCCAGCATTTGGGAACCAGGAGAGCGGGTCCTTGTCCCAGACTGCACAGGCTGACTCCTAGCTGAGTAGTGTTTAACGTGAAGGTTATCAGTACCCTGCTACAAGGTCCCTTGTATTTTGGAAGATTCTAGACCAAGAAACTATCTGCTGGGAAGCCGTGTCCCAAGATGGCTGGGCTGGGGGTTCTGCTGTGCATGAAGCCTTGAGGAGTCCTCTCCGCGATAATATCTCACCACAGCCCATCAGTTCCACCAGCCCTGGCTGAAAATATGTGGCCCAGGGGAGTCCCTACTCCAGCTAACTCCATTTCACATTTCCTCTCCTTCTGAGGATGGAAAAACAGCCTTCAGGGACAAGCGAACCCGTCAGTAATGAAGTCGTGAATGGAGGAGGCACTCCAGAAGGGTGGCTGGGCTGAGGGCTAACGGAGTGAGACGGCTGGTGGCCTTCTCCGCTGAGAGCCTGGAAGCTTCGCACCCACGAAGCCCAGCCGGCTCTCCTGTGTCCCATCTTTGCTTCATGTAGGGGCCTTTCCCCAAGAAGGCCTGGCATCCCCTCCCAGGGCCAGCCCAAGGCAGGAGGAATGTGGACAAGGTTTATCATCACCCTGTGGTCAGCACTTTTAGCTCAGCTGTCCCCTGCTTTCCAGCCCCCAGGCACAACCACAACACCTGTCTGCGCTCGGGGGTGCCCTGGGCTCCACACTTTCCCTCTTGAAAAGTATCGCTCAGCCAGGCACGATGGCTCACGCCTGTAATCCCAGCACTTTGGGAGGCTGAGACGGGCGGATCACAAGGTCAAGAGATGGAGACCATCCTGGCCAATATGGTGAAACCCCATCTCTACCAAAAATACAAAAATTAGCCAGGCGTGATGGCATGGACTTGTAGTCCCAGCTACTCAGGAGGCTGAGGCAAGAGAATTGCTTGAACCCAGGAGGTGGAGGTTGCAGTGGGCCGAGATCGCACCTCTAGCAACAGAGCAAGATTCTGTCTCTTAAAAAAAAAAAAAAAAAAAAAAAATTCTCTCCTGTGCTGCACTTCTCTAGGACACTCATGTTTGGGACACCAGGGTCACAGCTTGCTGGCCTAATGAAGTACTCCATGCATACTGATTGAAGCATGTGGGGAGGGTCTTGATGGGTGGGGAAGATCAGGCGCAGGGACAAGCAAATGCAGCGCTATGATGGTGGCCCCGCCTCTCTAGCCCTTACCTGGTAGACAGATAGGAGGGCCAGGCTGGCCAGGAGGAGTCAGGAATCAGGTGAGAGGGAGCATTGTCACCAAAGGTTTCAGGTCAGAGCATGGCAAGATGATAGTCAGGGCCACATAGCAAGATGGATGGAGGAGGGGGCCTCAGTGTGGGGTGGTCTCTTCATCCAGAAACAGAGATTTGGAAGGCCTGGGTCAAAAATGCCAAGTCCAGCCCCCAGCCCCTGACCCAGGGTAGAGCTGAGTTCCTCTGCAGTCTTAGGGGGATTCTCCCATCCCCACTACTTATCTGTCTCCATCATCCCACCCCCAACCACAGCTGGTGTCTCTACTTTTCTTCTTCAGGGTATTCCTCTCGGTTCTGTGGGTTCTTCCATTACCTCACCTCCTGCAGGAAGCCCTCCCTAACCTCAACCCGAGAACTCACCAGACCCCATGTCTTGCCCCATGCTGTGGTATATGGTTCTTTGAGTAGACACAGCAATTTTGCCTCTAGATTTTAAGATCCCCAAGGGCTTTGTTATGCTGCTTTGTGGCTACCTGAGCCCCTACGCATAACAAATACACCACAGTTTGATCAGATTTTAGGGTTACAAAGGAAGACTCGAAAGGTGGTATGTGATTCAACTCAGATCTCAGGGGAGAGGCCAGCCTGAGAAGCAATATTCTTCATTTGTTGGATCAAATGTGGTTTTCAGTGAATTGAGAATAAACTATGGTGGGTGAGGAAGCTACTGGTCAGCCAGCCCGCCAACCAGTGCTGAGCCTCCGGAGTCCCATCTCCTGCCCCAGCAAGCTCCCCAGTGTGTTCCTGACTAAGAAACTTGGAAAACCCCAGTAGGCAGGCCTGCATGGAGGGCTTCTAGCCAGAAGGAGAGAGGTGCGCTGGGCAGGGGAGGGGCCTGCACTGGAACCAGCAGGGTAGCGGCCAACACGCAGCTCGGGCTGCCGAGGTGTGTTCATCGCCCCAGAAAAGCTCCTTACACCTTGGAGTCCTGGGGTCGCTACTTGGTTCCATGCCCAGGCCTGCAAGTGAAACACTTCATTCAGAAAGTCTAGGAGCAGAGAAATTGGCTTGTTTAAGAGGATTTTGTGGCCAGGAGCTGTGGCTCATGCCTGTAATCTCAGCACTCTGAGAGGCTAAGGTAGAAGGATTGCTTCAGCCCAGCAGTTCAAGATCAGCATGGGCAACGTAGCAAAACTCCCGTCTGTACAAAAATTAAAAAAAAAAAAAAAAAAAAATTCGCCAGTCATGGTGGCACAAACCTGTAGTCCTAGCTACTTGGCAGGCTGAGGCAGGAGGATCATTTGAGCCCTGGAGGTCAAGGCTGCATGGACTATGATCACGCCACTGCACTGCAGCCTGGGCAACAGAGCAAAACCCAAAACCCTGACTCTAAGAAATCATCATCATCATGATTTAACGAAAAAAGAGATTTGTGTCCTCATCAGCTGTCACCCCATCAGTGGCCTAAGTAATGGAGAAAGCAGCCCTTTCCACCAGCCCCAAGATGGGCTTTGATGAATTAAAATGCCTAAGCTTTTGCATTCTCGGTTATTCCTACTAGATTGTTTTAAGTAGCAGGGAGGAAGTTTTTCTGGAAGAGCGCAGATGGGGCACTCTCTTGGAGTGAAAGAGCACAGGCGTGAGCTGGGGCTTCAGACCCTGGTCCTGGACGGGCCTGCTGCTCGGTCTTTCCCAAGGGGGAAAGGCTCCCCTGGGCTACCGTGAGGATTGAGGGAATATGTGTGTCCTCAGAAGGTGGGGGCCACTCCGTGTTAAATCTGAGTACCATGGTGACTTGGGATGGATGAAGGGAGGGAGGGAGGAATAAATGATTTGAGTATCACTACACCTTTACTCCACCTTCACTCCAGCCCTGAGAGTGGAAGGAAAGCCAGAAGCCCAGAGGTGTGGGACAGTGTGGGACGATGGAGGCAGGCCCACTCCTGGGAAGGGAAGGCGATTCCCGGAGATCAGCCCACCCTGTCCTCACAGCTACCATGTGCATAGCTGTTGAGAGGGCCATTTGATTGATAGATAACAGACAAGTTAAGTGACTTGTCCAAGACCACCCAGCCGGACCAGGGCAAAACCAGCATATGAACTCAAGGGTGCCCCACTTTCAAGTTGTCACCACATCAGGCTGCCTCTCCAGATGAGAACTCCTTAGAGGGCTGCTGAGGTCCAGGAGGGCTTCCTGGATGAGGTGCTGGTTGCAGAATGAGCAATAGCTAACTGGTGAGGGATAGGGCACTGTTGGCCAGTGATCGGACGCCTCCCATGACAGAAAGCACACCATGCCCCCAGACAGACCCGTCTGTTGTAGGGCAGCCCTCCCCATGCGGAAGTTCCCTTGTTAAGTGAGCCCAGGCTGCATCCCCAGGCCGTCCCTCCGCTGGCCGCTCCTCCCCACCCCTCTTTTCTCAGACAGGCTCTACAATCAGTCACACCTGGGATTTTAAAGAACTTTGAGGCAACTTTCTCTGTATGCACCTTCCCCTTGGTCCTAGCTTTTCTAGTTTAAGGGCTGTTCCAGCACACCGAGATGGTGAGATTGAAATAGCCAAGGAAAAGGGTGACTTCCGGGAGGGTCACTTCCAGGTCAATCAACTTGCAGGGGAGTGAGATGGCAGAGGGCCAGCTGAGGCCCATTGGCCAGGGTACTGAGGCCAGCTGCGGTGGACTGCAATGGCCAGGCTTTGGGCTGAGGGTAGAGGAAGTCACTGAAGGTGGACCCCAAGCTGTGAGGACCCTGTTGCAGTATTTCCCTGGGGATGGTGGTAGTATTGGTTGATGCAGTTTCATGGTGGGAAGCTATGCCCAAAGCTTAGCCCTTAGAGGCCAAAGTTAGAACAGGAGTCAGAAGCCAGACATCCTGGGGTTTCTTCCTTGACCTAACCTTTGAAACGGCCCCAGTTTTCCCATCTGTACTATGGGTACACAGTGTAACCCCTTCCTCTGCATAGCTGGAGGACTCATGCGCCATTGCTTGGAAAACCCACAGCATAATAATATTATAAACAAGCACTAATATAGCACTTATATCAAGTCCTTTAAAACTCATCAGACCCCTATGAGATGGGTTTTCTATTTGTTCCCATTTTACAGGGGAAGGAGCTAAGGCACAGAGCAGTTAAGGAACTTGCCCAAAGTTGCACAGCTAAAAGTGCAGTGTCAGGATTTGAACTCTGGGGATCTGGCTCCAAAGTCCGTACTTCAAACTCCCATGAACTACTGTAAAGCTCGGGAATGCCCAGAGCCGCCAGCAGGCTGCAGCGAGGGTCCACAGCCAGATCTGGGAGACGGCAGGACTTGGCAGGCCTAGCGGAAGGGCGAGGGCCTTCCCCTGGAAACGCTCCACAAGGTTCACGCGGAGCCTGGCGACTCCCCAGGGCAACCGCCTGCTCTTCCCATGACATCACGCTGCCTCAGAACTTTTGAGGCTGAGGATTCTTGGAATGCCGGATTCACCCTGGAACAAAAATAATACCTCGTATTTATAACGTATTTTTGTTCCCCACAGGCTTTCCCGGGCTTCATGTCATTGTAGCCTCAGACTAGCCTTGTGATCCAGGCAGGAGTGCTGTCGGTGGGAGGCCACCCTGAGAAACACCTTGAGTTGGGGCTGGTCTCCCCATTCTACAGGTGGGAATACTGAGCCACAAGGAGTTGAGTGGTTGGCCAAAGCTGCCCAGCAAATTGGTTCTGAGCAACGTGGGCCGAGAGCCCTGGCTTTCCAGTGGGGTTTAGAGAAGGGCCTCAGAAATGTGTCCATAGTTGCGTGAAGCTCAGAACCCCATAGAATATCCCCAAGAAAGCCTTTTTCCCTCGGCCTTCTGTGCAGCTCCAAGATGGAAGGTGGCAGGAATCTGCGCAGCTTCCTCCCTTCCCCATGGGGCAGCAGTGAAGCCAGAAGGGCCACCCCAAAAACAAGCCCCCAGCCCTGCCCCACAGGCCCAGCCACAGGAGCCAGCAGACTGTAGTGGGAAAGGGCTGCTCCCGGTGCAGATGGAAACCGGGGGCTGCAGTGGCTTCTGTGGTTTTCCCCAGACGCAGTGGAGCCACGGCTGGCCAGATCTCCAGCCCTCTCTCGGGAGCCCTCCCAGGCACTCCCCTCCCCAGCCCCAGCCTCCCCATCCCCAGCGGGCCCTGGCTTAGCCCTCCACCTTCGCTTCTGCACGCCTGGCCCCTGCTTCCACACCACACGCTGCCACAGGGCAGCCCACGGCTCCCTCCCTGCTGACTTTGGCTGAGGCCTGTGGTCCTCTGAGTTTGGGTTTAGTGGCTCAGCAGTGGTGTGCAGTTTGCCCTGTTCCCTCAGAACCCTCAGTGTGGTGGCTGAGGGCACACATTCAGGGGCCATACGACCTAAGTTCAAACCCAGGCTCTTGCCTAGTGTAAGCTGTGTGGCCTTGGGCAAGTTTCTTACCCTTTCTGTGCCTCTGTAAGATGGGGTGAACAATAGTGCCTCTCTTGGGGTTAAACAAAAGTCATGCCTGGCACACTGTACCTGCTTCCTACATGTTAGCTATGAACCATTCTTCTGCATCCTTGTGATATGAGTTTGAATCCTGTGGCCTCAGGGCCACCCTCAGGGTGGGGCCAGCTTCTTGGGTGTGTGAACTGCCAGGGTCCAGGGCCTGCACTGGGTTTATGCTCTGATGTGGTCTTGACTTTCTCAACAGCTTTGGAACCAGGGGCCCACATTTTCATCTTGCACAGGGTTCCACTCGTTACGTGGCCAGTCCTGTCTCCAGGCCAAAGTAGGACATGGGCCTGTGACGCTCTCTGCTTTCTTTCCTTCATGACTCTTGTCCTGGGATGAAGCTGGAGGCGTGTTTCTGTAATTAATGGATTCACGTCTGTCTCTCCAAATGGACCCTAAGCTTCATTAAGGCAGCAGCCCTGTGCATTGTAGTCATTGCCGCCTCCCCGCCCCAGACCACAAGGGAGATGTAGAGAAGGTTCTGCTTCATCTGAAGGAAGTGGATGCTTTAGGAGCAGTTCGGAGGCACACACAGGACACTCTGGTGGCAGAGACGTGGGTGTGATGTAGGACGTTCCAGACTGTAATCATATCAGGGACATCATGGTATTGGCTGGAGGGCTCGGGTGGGACCCTGGGAGCTGGGGAAGACTCCTGCTCAGGTCTGGACCTAAAGGTCAGGTCTGGATGGGATTAGGGGAGTGCTGAGGGACTCCCTAGGGACAGCTGAATAGCTTTGTCACACACACGCCCCGCCTCCACCTCAGCTTCTCTCAGAGGGCTGCAGGAGCTATGTGGCCTCAGGTGATCCCACTGACATCTCTGATTAACCTCTGGGCAGAGCAGAGTCTCAGCATGTGTTTAGTTAATGAAACAATAATGAACCAGCCTGTCTCCGCATCATTCATTGTTCATTCATTCATTCTACAGTTGGTGAGGAAAGTCTTTGCCTGTAGGGTAGAGAGGTACCAGTCAGACCTTTCATCTATTCCAGAGCATCCATTTGGCCAGGTAAACATGTGATTTCTAAAGCTTTTAGTCCGTGCAGTGAGATACCACACTTCTTACATGAACTTTTGTCTAGGCTGGCAAAGACCTCAGTCTTGAATTGTTTTCTATCCAACTCTGAGCAAAGAGAGCCATAGAATCTACTGGAGTGGGAGAGCCTGCAGCTTGGCTGGCTGCCCGTGGTGGCAGGAGCGTTCCTGACGCATGCTGGCGCTCTCCTCTCAGGGTTGTTAGGAGGGAGTGCTCAGGAAGCAGCCGGTACAGTGCTGCTGTTGCTGCTATGATGATAATGATGGCCCTGGCAATTATAGGGCCAATGAGTTGCCTAAGCTCTGTAGCGGTGCCCCCAGTTCTCCAAAGAGCACTGAGATCTCCAATAAGTAATTGTTAAATCCAATCATACAGCATGTTACAGCAGAAACACAGAGCTGCATTCCAGTGAAGGCCTTACTACTCACTAGCTGGGCGACCCTAGAAGAACAAAGCAACCTCTCTGGACCTCGGTTTTCTCATCCGTCATGCTGTAACTCATGTAATCCTCACAGCTGCTCCTGCGGTGGGGACCGGCACAGCTAGAAACAGAGACACAGAGAGGTGAGATCACCCAGCCCACGCAACTGTGAGTGGCAGCCAGGCTCTGTGCAGGCTCCAGACAGACCTGGCAAGGAGTGTCCTGCAGGGGACACCCATCATCCGATGCAGCCCAGCATGCACCATGGGTGCTCCATTAGTACAGGTCACTGCGATCCTTGTCTCTGAGTGTTCACCAGCCAATACCATGATGTCCCTTGGTTGACTCCCTCAAGAGGGAAGAAAACTCCCCTCTCCTATACTTTTCCTTTTTAAGCTTCCCTGTCATTCTGCAAACTGGGGTGGGTGTGGTGACTTTTTTCCTGGGTTCTATATGCTACTGCTCAGCCAAGCAGCCCCTGAGCTGCAGAGAGGCTCCTGGTGCCCACGCCTCCTAGCCTCACTGCAACTCTTGCGTTGTCCTGGGTGGCTGGGCCAGGGCAGGCAGGGCTCACTCGGGGCATGTGTAGGTGGGCAGGGGTGGAGGTGCCGACGCTGGTAATAAGCAGTCATCACTTTTCCTGAAGGCAAGAAATATGAGCCCATGCATAGTTTTCAAGCCACTTGCCCTGGGAATTTTGCTTTCAGAAATTTTTAAGCAGACCTACAAATTATGTGGTAAAGTGTCCGACATGGAGAGAACCATAATAAGTCAGTGGCCCTCAGAATATCTAGTTGGGAACGATTATGAAATAAAAAATGAACAGAGGGACATTTGTTTCCATTTGGACTACTGTGAAAATCATTTTTTTTAAAAAACACAATTTGAAATTATTGTCCCTACACCCACCTCCCAAAATGCAGCTGTGGTGTTCCAAGAACATTTTTGTTTTTTGTATATGAGAGAGCAGTCTTAGAGTAAAACAAGACATCTGATTTCAGAACCCAAAGAAGAAAGAATAAACTAAATGAATGATGGAAAAAGCATAAACTGACAATTTCCATTCTCCAAAAAAAAAAAGCATTATTGTCCTAACAACAGGTGTTGCCAGTAGCACAAATGGAATATTAATCTTATCTCCTGGGCTGTTCTTCCTCACCCGAAGAAAACTTCCCCAGAAATAGGCAGAGAGATGGGCTTTTGCCCTTCCTGCTTGCAGGGCATCAAAACTGGGTGTCCAGTTTGTCTCCCAACCCAGGATCCACATTTCCATGTATCTGAGACCAACTGCAGCCTCCTTGCCGGGTTGCTGGGAGCAAAATCGCCTCATCCCTGGCCCAGCCAAACCCCAAACCCACAGGTTTCGTGAGGAGCAGCCAGCTGGCCCCCGAATGAAGGTATTGATGAAACCCAGTGCCAGCAAACACAGAAGAGAGAGGAGCTGGTTTTGGCTGGCCCAGCTGACGACCGCTGACAAATATTTGTGAATGGCCAGAGCAGGGAAGCCTGGGTCTCCGTTGTTGGGGAACGAGGCCCAGCCCCAAGTCTGTTCCGGTGCCCTTAGCGGCCCTCTTGGCTTCTTCTCAGGCAAAGAACTTGGACCTCATGCAGTTATCACCACCGAGGCCTCGGTGGCCATTCAGCCCTTTCTCTCCATTAGTACAGTTCACTGCGGTCCTTGTCCCTGAGTGTTCATCAGCCAAGGAGGCCGGATCTAAAGGCGAATGGGAGATAGATGGGACGTGGCTGCAAGGCGTTGTGATTAGTTGACAGACTTGGCCCACTCCTGGAAACTCTGGCAGGCCCTCTGCTGTGAGAGTGCCCCTCACGGAGCCTCAGTTGTCTTATCTGTCGAATGGGAAGACAGGTTCTTGGCCTGCCTGCACACACAGGCCAGTCCCAGCAATCATTTGCCCTGAAAACTAAGCAAGGCCTTGTGCAGGAAGAAGGAAAAGGGAACATAGAGGGACAGTCTTAGGGCCTCTTCCTCCAGTGACATCTGGGCTCTTCCTCGCCCCCCCAGGGTCCACCCAGCTGATTCCATCTGCCATTGAGCTCCATATCAAGATCTCCTTCTTTCGAACCTGTTAGTCTTGCCCACCCAGTTAGGAGGGAGCACTTGAGGTGGACTCCCTGGCTTCCCCTTCTACCTACAGATGGCTTTTCACATGTGCAGAGGAGCCACCGCCCAGCAAGAGCGAGTCTAAGAACCCCAACTAATGCCAAGTGGCCTGGGGCACTCTTGGCCATTGCTGGCTGGCTCCAGGCTCTTTCCAACCAGGAAGACATGGCATTCTAGGTCCCTCCAGATTTCCAGGAATAAACAGCAGAAGCCCTGCAGGAGCCAGCTGATTTCTTTCTGGAGCCCCTGACCACCAGCCATGTAACAGTTACTTCCTTCCCCTCCAGGTAGACAGAAGCTGTTTTCTTTCTTGGGGGCGGAGGAGTGCACTGGGTCGAGAGAGGGAAATCCCTGATATGACAAGTGGGAAACCAGGCCGTTTCAAGACGGATGTTGGGAAGGGCTTGGTCAACCATCCTTTGGGGCTGTTTCTTGGGCCATAGCTGCAGGCGCCACAAAAATTCTAAATAAGGATGACAGAAGTTGTGAGAATCAATCATTATCTGCCAGGGAATTTCCAAGGTTCCTCTCTGGGCTTAAAAATAACTCACATTTAAAGAACAAAGAGAATGGAAGGAGCAATTAGTTGAAAGTAATTGAGAAATTAAAGGAGGAAAAATTCTCAAAAAGTCAGAGGTACAAGGCACCCTGGGGGCGGTCTGTGAGCCACAGTTTCTTCTGTGTTTTCCAGTGGGGTTGGCTCACACTCTGCAGAATGAGACTGCAGCCCTCTGCACTGACTCAGGCATCTGGGGCTGGGCCGGGCTGGGCAATCGGAAGGCCGGTTGGTGGAATCGCTGGGAGGAACCTGACTCAAGGGCCTCACTTTTCTGATGGGGCCCAACTCTTCTCCAGGGGCTGGTGCTGATAGCTGCTACCCTGCCATGCGGAGTGAAACTGCCAGGGAGGAGGGGGTGTGTTTGGGAATGAAGGGGCTGCCTCACCCACCCAGGCATCAGGCCAGTAGTGCCCTTGCCCAGAAATGTAAATCGGAACCCAACAAGATTGAACTTTGACATCAAGGATGAAAAATGCCGTGCAGGCCTCCTGAGAAATGGCCCAGGGCATGCCTAGTCAGCAGGATTCAGCTGAGGGTACCAGACCTACAGGTATTTCATGATGCTTAAATTACTGAAGTAAATACAGACAACCCCAAACCTTAGACTCTATATAAAAACAAACCTAAGAAGACTCCAGACAGAGAGGCTAGGGACCTTAGGAGCTGAAGAATGGCACACTGGTGAGTTCCTGGGTTTTCCTCTTGGCTGAGGTATCCCAGACTTAGAGCTAAAGAAACTGGAGACCCTAGGCCAGGTGCAGTGGCTCATGCCTATAATCCCAGCACTTTGGGAGGCCAAGGCAGCTGGGTCACCTAAGGTGAGGAGTTCGAGACCAGCGTGACCACCATGGAGAAACCACATCTCTACTAAAAATACAAAATTAGCCAGGAGTGGTGGTGCATGCCTGTAATCCCAGATACTCCGAAGGCTATGGCAGGAGAATCGCTTGAACCCGGGAGGCAGAAGTTGCAGTGAGCCATGATTGAGCCATTGCACTCCAGCTTGGACAACAAGAACAAAACTCCGTCTCAAAAAAAAAGAAGAAAGAAAGAAAATGGAGACCCAGAAACACCATGAGGCCTAAGAAGACAAACAGAGCCCCAACAAAAGCTCGCTCTTTCTAGCCAGAGCACCAGGAAAGGGGCAGCCTAGCAGGACAGAAAACGCGAGGCAATAGTCCTTTCCTCCAGCCAAACACCCCTGCAGGAACTGTGGCCCCAGCCCCACCCACCACTCCAGCAGAGGCCCCATGAGGGGCCTAGACTGTAACAAGGTACCCAGCAGCCCACCAGGGTGGTGTCAAAGAGGCCAACTGTCATCCCCATTGGGGATAATGAGCCACTAAGCTTTTCAATAGCTGCTTTTCAATTAAAAAAAAAATTAATTTTAATGGGAAAAAATAATGCATTTAACCCTACCCAGGATACCCTCGCTTTTTCACAGATAAAAATGTATCAAGTAATTCAAATCGAATTTATGTAAGCAATAAGTTATAAGTAAATAAATACAATTTGTTCATAACATGCAACGCAGTGAAGGTCTGTGGTAGCCGAGATAGGTCACGGAGGAGATGCAGGCTTATTCTTTAGAAGTTAACATCTTTCTGCAAAACCTTTCCACCCTTTTACAACCTTTGAGGGATTCCTGCTTATCTTGTGCTCCAACTGCACTTCCAGTAAAGTTGCAGCATGGAAAACACCTTGAGGGGAAGATGGAGTTTGAACATAGCAGTGCTTTGCGTGATCGGAAGCAGCCTTTGAGCCAGCCAGAAGGGTCATGAGAATGCCCCTCATCACTCCTTCACTTGCCTTTTGGCCACAACTCAAAACATCTGGAGCTTGTTCCTGGTGCACAACTCATACCTGTTCCCTGTTCTTAGAAAGTATTGCAGATGAGGCTGCCTTGACCTATACCCATCATGTTAAATAGTCCTTCATATCTGTTTGCTATGCTTGCTATAGCCAAGTCCCACAGACTGGGCTTCTTAAACAACAGGCGTTTTATTTTCTGACACTTCTGGAGGCTGGAAGTCCAAGATGAAAGTGTCACTGGGGCTGGTTTCTCCTGAGGCCTCTCTCCTTGCCTTGTAGATGGTTGCCTTCTCACTGCATCTCCATGTGGTCTTTCTTCTGGGCGTGCAGCCTCTCTGGTGTCGTGTCGTTTCCTCTTATTATAAAGCCACTAGCCAGATCGGATTAGGACCCACCCCAACAGCCTCGTTTAATTTAATCACCCCTTTAAAGGTGATTTGTCACATCTTATCTCCAACTATAGTCACGTTCTGAAGTACTGAGGGTTAGGGCTTCAACATAGGAAGTTTTGAGGGGTAGGAGGGGACATAATTTAGCCCATAAAAACTTCCTATAGCATATTTAGTTTGTGGGTGGGGTGACAATGACAACGTTCAAAAAAATTTGTTTGAAAGGGGTATAACTTTTCAAAAAGCATTATGGTGAATGGTCATTCTAGGAAGGGGCTTATGAGAAGCAGGTCTGTGTATGCATCTTTGCTGGGACATGTGTAGAATATGTCTGGAAGATTCACACACATGGAACGGCTGCTTCCAAAGGCTGTCAGTGATGACAGAGTCAGGCAGGAGGCTTCACTGTATCTGCTACTGGATCTTTTTAATTTCTCTCCACAGGTGTGCATTCACACATATTCTAATAAGTGAATAAAGTACTGATTTTAGGTTGGCTTCGGTCCTCTGCAGTAGCAAGGACCTGTCTGGCTGTTCTGTGCTGTGTCCCCAGGTGCAGTCACAGACTCTGGCATGTAGAAGGTGCTCAGGAAGCGTTTGTTGGAAGAATGAATACATGGACAAAGCAATGACTTCCTGTTCTGGCGTCTGGGCATAGGGACTCTGACCGGCCCGCCCAGTGATTGCCCTCTCTGTCTTTCCCCTTCTGTTTGCAGGCGGCAGCAGAGACCTCCGGGGGGGAACAAGCCCCAGCAGCATGGTGACCACCAGCCAGGCAGTGCCAAACACAACAGGGACCACCAGAAATCCTATCAGGGGGGCTCAGCACCCCACCCCTCAGGGAGGCCCACTCACCATGGCTACAGCCAGAACCGGCGCTGGCACCACGGCAACATGAAGCACCCACCGGGTGACAAGGGCGAGGCAGGCGCACACCGCAATGCCAAAGAGACCGTGACCATCGAGGGCCCAAAACTAGAGGACACTGCAGGGGACACCACCGGGCACGGCGGCCTCGAGGCCTCCCGCAGCCCTGACACCCTGGCCCCGGTGGCTTCTGAGTGGCTGCCTCCACAGCAGCCAGGGGGGCCAGAGGTCGAGACAAAACGTAAAGACAATATTCTTCCCGAGCGCATGGGGGAGCGGCCCAAAATTACCCTGCTCCAGTCTTCCAAAGACAGACTGCGGCGAAGGCTAAAGGAAAAGGTACCGGTAATTGAATTTTTGTTGTTCTCTTGCACCAGGGACGACGGCAAGAGGTAGGCACTTTGGTAGGTGGGTGCAGAGCAGAGCCTTGTGGGTTTGAGGGTCTGGGGAGCTGCATGCAGGGAAGCAAGGGCTTTGGTGACTGTGGGGACCCACCACACTGGTCCACCGCTGCCAGCAGGTAGGGCCGTCCTGAGCCCCTCCAGCACACTTGTGCTTTTCACCTTCCAGCCTCCAAGAGGCGCAGGGTAGGCATTTGGCACCAGCCCCCAGCCCAAGGGAGTGGGGGGAAGAGGCGCATGCCTGGGAATGATGGGGGGTGTGCAGGGAGGATTTTCTAGGGTTAGAAATCGTTTGTGCTGAAGGGCGTTTGGGGAAACGTGGGGCTTATAAATAAGGACTGAAGCTTTTCTGCAGGTGAGTACCATCCCGGCAGTGGTCTCTGCCAGAATAGGGAGCAGAGGTGAGTTGCGTAGAGTGCGGGAGGGCTGACTACAGCCTTCCTCCTTCCCGCCTTCATCTCCCAGCGGCCAGGGAACGCTCCGCAGTGCAGACCGTAAGGCAGCTTCATTCTCAGCATCACGCATGTGCCGCCTGCACCAGCATGAACCCAAGAGTGAGGCCTCCTTACATTTGCTCCCAGGAGCCTCTTTCTGCACCCTGGCCCTGGCCTGGCCCACAGCTTCAAGTGGAGATGACCCTAAACCCCCAGAAGAGGGATGGGGATTTGTCCTTGAAGCATTAACTCCATGGTGCTCACCCCAGCACCCCTACCCCATGCCCAGCAAGGGCACGGGTAAGGTCACCCTGGAGAGAAACTGTCCCAAGAAAGGCCAGCTTGCCCACAGCTGTCCCCACACAGCAGCAGAGCCTGCAGAGTCCTCCTCCTGGGGCTTCCACAGAGCTCCTCGCTCTGGGCTTCTCCTCCATCCTCCCTTCTGCCATCTGTCCCCAAGCTCTCGCCCCAGAGGCCAGGCCCAGGGTCTGCACTCAGGCAGGATAAGGCAGGTCAGACCTCTTCTTGGATCTACTCTTGAAGATGAAATGCTGCTCCTAGTATCCTCCCCACCAAGTCCTCAAGAGTGCTGTTAAATGTAACTGCAGCGTGGCAGAGTGGAAACAGCATGGGCTTCAGAGCACAGCAGCTGGGCAGGCCCAGACCTCACTCTCCCTTTGACTAGCTGGGTGGTCTTGGGAAAGTTACCTAACCTCCCTGAGCCCCAGTTCACTCATCGGTAAAATGGGTATAATACTACGCACCTTGCCAGGAGACTGTGAAGGTTAAATGAGATAACGTGTGCAGATGTGTTCTTGTGGGTAGTTCCTATTCTATATGCAGACTGCTGTTCCTGCCTAGAGGCCCTGACGGTCTGGAGAGAGGCAGGTATAGGGGAATAGAACAGAGAAGGTACAGCTATAGCACCTATAGATCAGTTTCAAGGACTCCACTCAGGTGAGGCCTCCTGAGCTCCTGGACCAGGAAGACATGAACTTAGGCTCAGGCTGGGTCACTCCCCACTCTGCTAGCTGCTCACTCTGAAAAAGGGTAAATCCTAGGTGGCCACCAGCCACATCCTAAACAATATTTTCATCAGGGAGAGCAATGCTTTCTTTCTCCCTCTCAAGAGACAGTTAAAGCATGAGATGTCTTTTGGGGTGGAGAGCTGTGTCCTGTTAACTTTACCCAGGGATTCAGAGTAGCCTTCCCTGAAGTGGTGGATGGGTTTGAGGAGATGGACGAGGACACCCTATTCCTTCACCCCAGATTCAGCCCTTTCTTAAGACTTGGTTCTCAAGAGAGAGACTAGCTGCCCTCAGAACTGGATCCACCAAGGGAGGGCTCAAGGAAAGCTATAGATCTTCCCGTGTAACCTCGCCGTGTTACCTATGAGGAAACTGAGGCCCAGAGAATGAAACCACTTACCCAGAGCCACACAGGTAGAGGCAGAGAGTGAGATCAAGAGCCTCGGTCTGTACCTTCTAGCCCAGAGCTTCTGTTGTCAAAGACAGAAGAACAAGCGTGGATCTCATGTCACGACACTGACCCTGCCCTTCCAACCCGATCTCACTCCACGCAGTTAAGTTGCTCCCATTGTTGGCCACCAAGAATGAGTCATTACAATAAGATAACCTTTTTTTCTTCTTCAAGCCCCTGATCTGGTCCCAGTTGCAGTGAGACCTCATAAGGCTGTATGCCTTTTTACTTGTCATATCCCCTCTAGGAGCACCAACTGTTTTAGTGGCACATGGGAGGATTTCTTGGTGTGTGACATGTGTCTACAGAAGACCAGCACAGTCTCTATAGGACAAAAAGCCAGGGCTGTCCCCACAGGGAGCCCTATGCCCAGAGAACAAGTCATCCTCCAGCATTGGGAGCTGAGGGGATGGGGGACAAGGTGGCCACTGCCTGAGCCACCTCTCGCCACCACTGCAGGCATTTGGGGTCTGACCTGCCTTCCTGAAAAGTCTTCCTGCCTTCATTTTCTCTTTGGCCGGATTTCATATTCCCTTATTTCCTCCTTCGTAAGTTCCATTCAATCATTTCTAAATTAAGACATTTGATGGACAAATAAACAAAAAAAATCTAATGTATATGAGAATCCTGGGTAGGAGCTAGAGCCCAAATGCAGAATCCACCCTGGATGTCATAGGGGCCAAGAAAAAAGGCAACAAGGAGCTTTGGGGGCATGAGGGGTCTTTGGTGGAGGTTCCCAGAGGGACCAGCCTTCAGGTCCAGGAAAGTCGGCCTGGTCCTGCTTTCTGAGGGTGGCCACCCTCTGTCCACCAGGCCACCCCTGCACAGAGACCTCAGCTTCACTCAGGCACGTTCATTTGTCTCCGGCACCCCCAGGATGAAGTGGCCGTGGAGACAACCACACCCCAGCAGAACAAGATGGACAAGCTGATCGAGATCCTGAACAGCATGCGGAACAACAGCAGCGATGTGGACGCCAAGCTCACCACCTTCATGGAAGAGGCCCAGAACTCCACCAACTCCGAGGAGATGCTGGGTGAGATCGTGCGTACCATCTACCAGAAGGCCGTGTCCGACCGCAGCTTCGCCTTCACCGCCGCCAAGCTCTGCGACAAGATGGCGCTCTTCATGGTGGAGGGGACCAAGTTCCGGAGCCTGCTTCTCAACATGCTGCAGGTAACCAGCTGCCGCCACGCCCCCTGCCCCTCTGCGTGCGGTGAGTTATTCCTAGCGAGAAGGCTGTGAGTTCTGGCCACAGTCGGACTTTTCCCAAGTTCTGCCCTTGCCCGATTAATTATAGAAAATACAAAGGCAGTTGAGGAGCCAGGAACGAGTGGCTGGATTGGTGTGTGTTTATGTGTGGGCTCCCTGGTTACGATGGACCAATATAATTTTATAGGTGCTTTATGTTTAACCAGCTTTCCCACTTTCTATTTTCATGATCAGAGGCTGGCTCTCAGTCTCAACCTCTGTGCTTTGACCTCTCCACGTCCAAGCAGACATGAACTTGCTGTGGACTTTTCTTTTCCTCCTTCTCCCCGGCACCAGGTCCTTAAACCTTTGCAGCACTGCAGTTGGTCATCGCTGGTAGTGAGATGGGTTTGAGCAAAGCCACGCAGGAGCAGAAAAGGGACAGTCTGTCTGCCAACACACTAGGGCTTCTAGGCAGAGGGAAGGCACGGTGATGTGAGACTGTCTTATTCCTTGATCTTTCCCTCTCAATATCCCTTCACCTCCGAGAGTGTAACCCCACCCCTGATCATTGCTTCCTCTGTGGAGACCAGCATCCAGTGGTTCTATCAGCATGAGTGTGTAGTAGGAGTGGGTGTGTGCACTTGGACTGAGCTCAGCAGCATTTCCTCTCACAAGTACCTGTTTGTGTGGGCAGTAGCAGATGAGCTGGTGGCCCCAAAACTGGTGACATCAGGGAGGGATCGCAGGGTCGTGGGATGGTGGCCACACCAGGTCCCGGGACTGTCCTTGGAGACTCTTGGCTGGGGGAGAGCCATTTCTCCTTTCCTCCTATTTTGTATTTTGGGGACTAGCTGAGACACAAAGTGAGTTGCCGACCCAGGTGAGATAAAATGGTAGTTTACAAGTTATGACGTAGAATGGCAGGCAACAGGGCTGTCTTAACTAGGGTGACCATAAGATAGATCATCTGAACTGCAACACTTGTGAGAGTCAGAGGGGATTCAGGTCACAATTATGCCTAGACAACAGGTGTAAACAAGAGCATATGGCCACCCTCACCTTAACCACATGGCTTGCAGTCTGCCGTCTTCCCTGAAGGCTGGGAGGAAGTTGCCGCTAGGGCCACCTCTGCATGCAGCAGACAGGGCTCCATCCCCACCCTCCCTCTCCTCGCCATGTGAGTTGCACTCACTGCAACATGAGCCCTCCCTGGCCAGCCTGAGCTGCTTCTCTCCTGCTCCAGGCCCTGATCAGGTTCCCATTCCTGGATCGCCCGTGCTCCCCTGGTGACGAATTCCCGCATTACCTGAGGGATTTGCACATTGGGCATGTTCCTCGCAGGCCGGAATGTCCTGGGAGCCCATGGAGAATGGCAGACAGGGAGAAGCCTGTCTGCCACAGAGCACCCGGCACAGGGGAGTCAGGGACAGCATCAGCCTATGGTCTTGGCTTTGGGTTTTGTTTTTCAAAGAAGGGCCAGGATGGAGCAAGAGTTCTAGGCAATGGCTGCCAGCTCCAAGTAACCCAGGCAGATGCCATGGCAGACAGGCACCCAGGGCAAGGGGCAATTGGGGAGGGCAGCTGGCTGCAGGCCCACCCCAGACCAGGCATTTCTTCCAACCCGCCATGGTTAGGGTGGCCTCAGCTGCAAGCGGGCCATCCATCCCGGGGAACACTCAGCCACAAAGTGGGCCCTACAGTCCCTACACTCACCTCTCCATCAACCACAAAGTGCACTGGCTTAGGACAGGCTCCAGATGTCCCAGCAGGAAGGAAACCTGTTTGGCTGCGTTTAACTCGACCAAGTCATCTGCATTCCCCAGCTAAGAACTTCTTGTGAGATTAGTGTGCTGAGAGACAGTTTGGCAAACATTACGGTGGGGAAAAAAAAACACAAAACTGAAGGCTGGGAAGCAAGGACTCTAGACCTGGTTCGGTCGTCATCAGCTGGAGCTTGGCCTCTGTCGTTTCCACTGGGAAGTGCAGACTGCAGCCCTCATCAGTGCTCCCTCGATTTTGCACTGCTGGAGTTGAGCCGGGGCCTCAGGAAGGGGCACGAGGACCTGTGTGAGCCTTTCCATTTCTCATGCTCCCCAGGCCTTGCCACTGGTAGGAAACTGTCCTGGGTCCCCCTAAGTCCTCACAAACCCACTCGCCCCATATTGGGGCTCACTGGTAGGTCCGTCATGAGTGATGGAGGCTTTGGGACCAGCCCAAGAGATCCAGCCCTGCAGGTGCCACGTGGTCTCTGGAGTAGCGAACTGGCACTCCACAGCAAACTCCCTACCTCTCACCAGCCAGGCTGCACCTCCCACTATACCCTGTATGGATGGACTCTCCCCTAGCCTAGAATTCACTTCTCTGTCCCACTGAGCATGCACCTCCCCCCGAAGCACTCACACTCCTGCTTCAGTTGGTGGTGGGGTCCCACTTTCCAGGATGCACTGGCCCTTCTCCCGTTCCAGCACCTCTCATCTCTTAGCCACAACCTTCAGTCACTCTCCTAGTATTCACTGAGGATTTCTAGTGTGCCAGGCACCAGCCTCGGGACTGAGGATATAGCAGTCAGTGAATAGACACAGCTTTGTCCTTAAGAGGTTTGCAGTGAAGGAGGAGTTGAACTTAAACCAGTGACCCCATGAATCCATAGTGACAAACTGGGGTGCATGCTGTTACTGCCCCCCCATCTTGGGCTCTGGGAGGTGGCCCTAGCGGCAACTTCCTCCCAGCCTTCAGGGAAGACGGCAGACTGCAAGCCATGTGGTTAAGGTGAGGGTGGCCATATGCTTTCTGCTTTCTGTACCTCTGTATCCCAGGGGTTGCACAGTACCTGGTGCTGGAGGGCCCTAGGTCTTTATGGGAAATGGATGTCTGAAAAGCAAGGGGCTGGAAGTTTCCCTCTCTCCCTTCCTCCATGGGCCAGGGGCCTGCAGGGACAGCTGAAGTCCAGGACAAGAAGGGAACCCCACCTCGAGGCAGGCATGGGTCACATTCTGAGGCTTCAGAGCAGCTCCTCCTCCATTCCCCCACAGTGGAGGAAGCCAGCCATTTGCCTGGGCAGTGTATCTGCAGGTCAGGCTTTAGAAATCGAAGTGTCCACATAGGCCACCACTCACCCTGTTTACCATCTGCAACCCCAGCTTTCATGTGAGCTCCTTGAGGGTATAACCAGAGGCTTGATCTGCGTCCTCAGGCCTCCTGCTTGGCTAGACGAGGCCCTTTGGGCTGCCATGGGAGGGCAGGTAGACTGTGCTGGTGCAGGGCTACCCTGACCCCACAATGGCCCCCTGACCCCAAGGCCCAGAGGACACCTGAACCACATCTGGCTGGGCCTCCTCTGCAGCCAGGGAGACGGAGGTGGAGCAGGCCTTTCTGGGCAGCCTCATTCATGGCCCCTCACAGCCCAAACCGGAGAGCTGCAGAAAAGGCGATGGGCCTGGCTCAGCAAAACCTGCTTTCCCTCTTGACACCTCCAGGGATGTCTTTTTCCACTTGACTTCGTTTTCTGCCAAACTGTGTTTGCAACCCTTCCTGGCAGGCAGTTCTAGACCCAGCCTGCACAGCCCTCGCCCCTGCCTCCTCCCTGAGGTTTGCACTCAGCTCCATCCACTCAAGGCCCACCTGGCTCTGGGTCCCCAGCCAGCACCTGACTCAGTTTGGCAGCCTCCGAGATGCCCCCATGGGATCAGGTTCAGCTGCCGCCTCCACACACAGGTTCTGGGACCCAACTTAGCAGTGCAGGCTACGAAGGGGCCAGGCTGTGAGGCGCCTCCTGACCTCAGCTCCCAGCAGCCGTCTTCAGACTTGGTTCTCCCTGGCTGACTTCTCTTGCTTCCAGGGCTTTGCCGATGGGAGCCGGCGGCACGGAGGGAGAGGGGCAACCTCAGATGTGGTAAACACCCTGCAGCAGAGGTCTGAGGGCTCTTGCCAAGCTGGGGTGCAGCTCCCATGAAATGGGAAGTACAGGGTGGGAGGTCTAAGGTCCTTGAACCCTTCCCAGCTAGACTCAGCACCGCTCCCTCAAGGAACCCAGAAACACCATTCTCATGAGCCATGACAGTGCTGGAGACCCTGGGGTCTCAGAGGACCTATCACAATCCCGCAGCTCCAAAATGATCTTTCCGCCAGGCCAATTCCTTTTTGCCTGAAATGTGGCCCTTTTCTCAGTAGTGTCGTTGTAAGTAAAATTCTGTTTATTAAATGTGCTAAGCAAGTTGTCTTCATTAGGTCAGGGGTTCCCACACTGGAATGTACGTATGAATCACGTGGGATTTTGTTTACATGCAGATTGTGATGCAGAAGGCCTGGGATGGGCTTGTGATTCTGCATTTTGAACAAGCTCCTGGGAGATGCTAGTGCTCTGTTCCAGGGACCACAGTGCGAAATCACAAGGCATTGGATGACTGATGGTTTGTAGGTGGTGGCTGTTTCATAGATGGGTAAACTGAGGCACAGTCTCTCATCAGTGTGATTATCAGAAGTGGAGGTCCGACCTGGAAATACTGCATTTCAGATACCAGGTCTTCTTTAGGTCAGTGGTTCTCAGCCTCGCTGTGCAGGAGAATCATTAAAACAGTGGGCAGGGGGCCTACCCCTCATCAGTTGAATTAGATTCTTCAAGGACACAACCTCGGCATTCCTTAGCCAGGGCGGAACCCCATCGTTGGGGAGACACCCCAGAGACACCGGACTGTTTCATCGTGGCCACTTATGAACCAGCTGGCCCTTCCTGTCATGCCCCAAACTGGTCAAGAAATACCTGCCAGGTGCTGGGCTCTTGGCTGAGCCATGGGGGAAAGCTCTGAACCTGGGCTGGCAGGAGAACCCTGTCACTCAGGTGGCCTCGGCCGCTGGGAGCAGGCCTTCCACTCCCCCAGCCTCAGCTCTTCCCATCATCACCCTGAGCCTCTTCTCTCCCACTGGCTTCATGTCTCTCTGTCCTCAGCTCCTTTCCCCGTTTGCCTTTTCCTTGGCCTGGAATGTGTTGGAACAGCTATCACATGTTTGAGGGAAAGGGCCTCACTCTCACCCGCAGTGCTGAGCTGCACCAGAAGCTGGCTGTGCTTCGCAATTCAGCCTGTCTCTCCCTACCCCTTCCCACCAAGGCTCCCAGCGTCTTTGTCTTTGCAGGGTCCTGACTGACTCACTAAATGACATGAGTTGATTATTTCCAACTTCCAGGAGAACGTGGGCTGCCCGGGCATCTGGGTTAGAGAAGGAACCAAAAGTTTCCCTGGATCCTCATCAGGGAACTGTGGTGTGATACAGGGCAGTGGGGGGTGGGGGGGCTCCAGTTTCACAAAGAATTGAAGAATGAGTGTGCCTCTTTTTATGGGACCTTTGGAATGACAGGAATGGAAGCCTGAGCCCCCTCCGCCCAGCACTGCCCCGTCACTGCCCCGGGACGTCCACATGGGCTCTGGGAGTGCGCCTTTGCTGAGGCAGGCATGGGTAGTACAAGTTCAAGCCCTCCTCTGTTGAAATGTGCGTGCTCTGTTTAGCCAAGAGGTGTCTGCATCTGAGCTATGCAGAGCAAAGTATTATTAGAGCCAGCATCAGTGTGTCTGTAAGTGAACCCTGCTCTCCCTAGCAACCGTTACCAACAACACAGCTAACAGAAGGATGTGATACCTGTTTTTGAAAAAAAAAAAAAAAAATTCATCTCAACCAAGTCGTAAACACAGCAGGGCTGTTGTAAAAAGACAACACAAAATCAGAATCTGATGTGTGACCAGATTTCAAAATAAATTGCTCTTCTCTAGCACCTTCTAAAAGACAGCCCCTTAAAAAGCTGACCTTGAGCTAAAGAGTGGATAAACTCTTCAGAGTTTCTGGCTGGGTCATCATCAAGCATTGTGTTTTGGGCTTTTCATACATAGAAGCTCAATCAGGTGGTGACTCTGTGGGGTCTTTAGGAATGACTTCAGCCCAGAAAGGGCACTCAAGATTTTCTTGCCTGGCTGTCCTTATCAGTGAATCTCTCCAGTGTGAGACAAGCCCTGACCCTCACCCCACCCTGGATGTGTGTGTTGCCCCCACTTCTACCCCCTGTTTTTCCCATCCTCCTGCCCCTCTCCTGGTCCCATGTTTTCAGGTTTGGGAAGAAAACCTGGGTCATTCCTCTAACTCTCTTCCTGAGGAGAAAGACTCTTTCTCTCGTGGTTCTCTCAAGGTCTCTGGAAAATCAAGTCATTCCTCTCTGTCAGAAGTTTGCAGTTCCTGACTCTTGTCTTTTATGTAGGGAGGGAAGAGGGGAATGACACCGACTCCTGGAGTCTAGGTTGTAAACTCCTAGAGGGCTGGAGTCCTGGCTGAGTTATCGCCTGTCCCCAGCTCTCGGCTTCATGTTTCATAGTAGATGCTCAGGAAATGCCTATGGAAGGGAGGCATGGAGCCATCTGCCATGGGTACCAATGCTCCCTGGAGCATTAGGGGCTTTGAAACTCTTCTGAGCACTTACCTGTATGTGATCAGAAGTAGATTTCAGGGCAGGGATCCCTCCCCAGATTTATACCTGGGGAAAGTGGATCAGTGAGGCTGCAAGGCTCACCCAACATCACGAGGCTGGCCAGGGCTCCCGGCTCCCTGTCCACATTCTGAATGAGGTGTAAGTCTCAAAAGTTGGGAAAATCAAGAATCCGCATCATGGTTGGGAGCAATGACTTATGCCTGTAATCCCAGCACTTTGCAAGGCCAAAGCAGGAGGATTGCTTGAGGCCAGGAGTTTGAGACCAGCCAGGGCAACATAGCAAGATCCCATATCTAAAAAACAAAATAGGCAGGTGTGGCAGCATGCTACTGAAGCCCCAGCTACTCCAGAGGCTGTGGCAGGAGGACCCATTCAGCCCAGGAGTCGAGGTTGCCACGAGCTAGGGCCCTGCTGCTGTAGTCCAGCCTGAGCAACAGAGTGAGACTCTCCAAAAAACAAAAAGGAATCCATCTCAGGAAGTCATCAATTGGGATTTCAAAATCCACCCTGTGGAATAATCCCACTGTGTTTCCAGGGATCACTGGGTCTCTGAGTTTCAGGGCCTGTGCAGCCCAAGGGTACCTGAGGAAACCCCTGCACCCTCCGTTTGCCTTGTCCCTGTGAACCACACAGGCTACCGGCCCTGGCTCCCATCTCTTCCTTACACCTCTCCCTCTTCTCAGACCCCTCCCTCACTTCTGCACACCCACCGCTGAGCCGATGTGCACTCCAGGCATGTAAACTAATTTTAATGTTGGCCCAAGCCAGGCATACCCAGGGATAGAAGCACATTGTTCTGTGCATTCCAAAGCCTGAGCAAAAGCCCTGGGCCATATCCACATCGAGCTCCCTCCACCGGTTGCTAGAAATCAGAAAGGCTGAAGCAAAGGGCCAGAGGCCGTGCAAGCTGCTTTCTCCATGGGCAGGCTCTGCAGAAGGCTGCAAAGGCCCACAAAAGGGCTGTTTTTCTAAAAATGGCTGGCATCTGAGCTCCTGCCCTGCCCCCCATGGGTCATCTGTACCCATGCTGAAGGCTGTGCCCTGCAAGGGACATGTGGAGTTGGCACACACATTTCCTTGAAGGCGGATGCCAACAGGCCTCAGCAGGCTGGCCTGGCATCGCAGGAGGCTGGTGGTCACAGGAGCTTGACCCCTGCCCAGGATTCTGTGGCAGCCCTGGGCTCCCCCAGCAGGAAGAGCCGATGTCTGGCTCCTACCGTGTTCTTCGCCCCTGAGGCCAGAGCCACAGTGGGTAGGAGCCATGTGCCTCGATGCCAAACTTGTCATCTACACTTGCTTTGGAATGAGTAAATATTACCTGCTTTTTCCAATCTTTATATTGAGCACCTCTATACGCCACACACTGTGGCTGGTCCTGTGTGTCTCTGTTCATTTGCCCTCCCCTGTGGTCTTTTAATCTGTTTGTGCAACTCTTAAGCATTGCATTCAGGACCCAGGTGGGATACTTTAATGTTAGTGTTTAGACCAAATCGCCCTGACTATTGAGTTTGGATGGGGCATGTGGCTTCCAGGAGCACTGAGCCTGCGGTTCTCTCTGGAGCTTTGAAGTGCTCAGTAAGACAGAGCAGCCAATGACCAGATCATAAACAATCATTTTGATTTTTGAATCTGAAAATAAGCAGAGGAAAGAAAATGACCCCTGATCCTCAGCCAGTCCGGGAAGGTGCCCAGGCCAGCAGCATGCCAGGTACCTGGTCATATCATCAGGCGGGCCTTGGGTGCTGCTGGTGCCAACTACTGCCCCAGGCCCCCAGGGGCCAGCGAGTTTCCTACAAAACCCGGTGCCCAGCCTCCTGCCTCCGCGCCACTGCTGTATTCTTCAAAATCGCAGAGAGCCCCGCTCCTGAGAAAGCCCAAAGAGCCTTTTTGTGCACAGCATGGGTTTTTGAAGTCTCATGGGCAGTCTACTGCAGGCCTTGTGAGAGACTCTAGATGTGCAGAGGCTGAGGGAGCCTTGGACAAAAGTCACTGTGTCCCATGAAAAGTGGCCACTGCCGTGTTGTTAGGAGCGTGGGTGGCTCAGGAGAGGAGAGCAAGACCAGCCTACAGCTTCATGAATCGGGTCAGCCGGGCCATCTGAAGCAGACAGGTGCGGTCTCACCCCTCAATCTCATTTCTCTAGACAGGATTCTTGCCCCGAGGCAGCAATGCTGAGGCCTGAGGAGCAGCAAACCTGTGTGGTACCATCAACTGCTGCCTCAATCCTGGTCTTGATCATTGAAAACATGTCTCTGCACCTGCGTTTCTGTACTGGAAGGGGTGATGGGGTTGTGGCAGAGATTACATGAGGTGATGCACGCAGGGACCCCAGCTCTGAGCCACACCGCCCACATGGCTCCCTCAGTGTGGGTGCCCTGCCCTGGTGGGATGAACTGGGAGACCCTTCTATCTGTATCCCATCCTAGATGCCCAAAGTTCACTCCATGCCTCCGTCTTGGGCTGCATTTAATTTCCCCCTCCCATGCTGATTAGGTGTGGAACAATGAGGGCAGGCAATGAGTGCTTTTAGACCATTGTCTTCCTGGGTGGTGGGCCCAGGATAGACAGTTGTATTCTTCCTCCTAGTTAAATCTGCCTCCTCCAGGAAGCCCTCCCTCATCTCCCAACCCAGGGACCTCACCTTCCTCTGGCCCTTGAACATTTACCATATGTTCCTTTCACGGAGTCTTCTGGACACCTCTTGAAGCTTTTCTTCTCCGAGGCTTCTGTCTGTGGATGTCTTGAAGCAAAGAATGTGTCTGGGTCATCTTTGTGTCCCATCATCATACCGCTGCACAGCAGGAACTCAGCAGGCACCAGCTGGCTCCAGGAGCTTCCTTCAGTGGGAAGATGGAGCATGGGTAGGCAGGCGTGGGAAGAGCACAGGCCACAGCCACTGAAGGGAACGGCCTGGGTTTTTCCTCTCTTGTTTCTGGACAGGAGAGCTTTACCCAGGTCAGGAATTATTTCACCATCACCCGTGTCCCTCGCCAGACCGTGTCCTCTTCCCTGCATGCCCTCACCCCCCACCCCGGCTTCATTTTCTCTGCTAAATCCCCTGATAGAACTTGGCCGGGCACTGCCCTGTCTGAGGCTGCCACGCCAGGCCTTGCAGATAAGTGGGTTACCGGAGAAGGCCAGCTCGGGTGTCCCGGGCCCCAGAGGGTCACCCCTGGCTGGCTGGCAGCTCAGCCCCAGCACCTCCTCCTCCTCCTTCCCCGGAGCCAGGCAGGCAGGAGACAGCAGATCCTTTCCCGCAGCTCTGCGAGTGGCCGGCCCCCAGCCGCCTCGGGGAATCTGAGCTATGCTAAGCGGCTCCAGATCGCAGCATCTCTGCCCTGCCTGGGCACGGCCGGCCCAGACAGGGCGCCTCTACCTGCCGTGGCTGCCGCTGGAAAGCTGGCACCGCCTGGGCTGATGGAAAAAATCTCCCTGCGAGTTACGTAACTGCTCGCTGCCCTGTCCCTGGCTCCCCAGGGAGGCTCCCAGCCACTACCAAGGGGGAGCAGTGGCCCCTGGGCAGGAAGGGGACCGCAGAGGGTCACTCTTTCAAAAGGAAGAAAATCGTGTTGAGTGATCTGAGGTCCTCCTAACCGGTCTGTGCAAGGCCCCGAGTAGACAAACGTGTTTCCTGAAAATGCTTAAGGAGCTCTGAGGCCTGGCCCAGTGGCATAGCAGGGAGCGAGCTAGACCCAGTGGCTGGGAGTGGCCACAGAGGAGGAAGAGGCCAGGATGGTTTTGTTGCTGTTTTTCTTTTCTTTTTGGCAAATTTTTATTGCAGTAAAATAGACCACAAAATTCACCATTTTAACTAATTTTAAGTGCACAGTTCCACAACACCCCACATACCTACCACTCTGAACAATCCCAGTGAGCATCCCACCACCCCGCCAAACCCTCTTATCACCCCAAACAAGAGGCTTGTGCCCACCGTAACTCCCCTACAGCAATAACTCCCCTACAGCCTCCCCTCTGTCTTCCGTCTCCATGAATTCACCCACTCTACAAATAGAACGCACATGGGCCATCATACAATATTTTTCTTTTTGTGTCTGCTTTATTTCACTTAGTGTCGTGGTTTCAAGGGTTGGTCATGTGTCAGAAGTCCCTTCTTTTTCATGGCTAATGTTCCAGTTTATGTCCATACCACATTTTGGTATAGACATAAAATCTATCCATTCATCGGTCAATGGGCACTTGGTTTTCTTCCACCTTTGGCTGTTGTGGCTCATGCTGATAGGAGCGTGCATGCACAAAGATCTGTTTGAGTCCCTGCTTTGGATTCTTTGGGGTATATACCTAGAAGTGGAATTGCTGGGTCATGTGGAAATTTTATCTTTAGCCTTTGAGTATCTGCCAAACTGTTTCCAGGAAGGGTGTTTTTGATGGGGGAAATATCATGAACCAAGACCCAAAGAAATGACACAAGTGAGGGACAATGAGGACACTGCCTTACTGAAATTCAGCTGAGAGCTGGAGGAAGTGTACAAGGTGGACCAACCGAGAGGCAGAAGGATCTGGACTTTGTCAAGTGGGATCAGGGAGCCATTGTTGGTTCTAGAGATACAGAGTTCCACATAGACCAGTGTCGCTTTGCAGGAAGGATCTATAGATCATCCAGCCCAACCCCCTCATATTACAGAGGCCTGGGGAGGTGGAAAGAGGCCATGTTTTAGGAAGACATGTTGATAGATCATAGGATGGTTGCTTAAAGATGTCTTACATTAGAGAACCAGTGGTTCTAGGTGGCCGCCGTGATCTCTTGTGGAGAGATCACGCCCAGGCTCGAGTCTCAAAGACCTGAGCCGTGATGCCAGACCTCACTTCTCCGCCCTACTCTCAGGAGCCTGCTCTCCAGCCCCTCGTGCAGGGAACAGTGGCATTCCCACCACTGCCCCCACCAGCCAGAGCTGGGAGCTGGGGTTCCCTGCCATGGGGCCACTGTGGGCTCATCTCGCTCTGGTCCCCTTCCTTCAGTAAGTGCCATGGCAGGTGCCAAGAACTTCTGGGATGAGTTGGTAGGCATCTTTGAACCAGACCCCCACCCAGGTGAGCAGACTGCCCCAGCCAAGGATGCATAGCCTATATTACAGAAAGGGCCCCTAACGCCGGCCTGTGGGCTGCTGGTCGGGAGAAAGCACAGGGACTCTGCACAGTGTGCCCCACCCCCTGGCCCTGGTGCCCCCCCCCCCATGCTGCTGTGCGCTTATCTCCTTGTTGCCCTTCGCTCATGCCAACCTGCATGGGCTTTGTTTCTGATGCCTAGAATCAACCAGAAAGGAGCTGGGGGGACAGAAGGGGAGAGGAACGGGAGGAGGAGATTACAGGACAACCCTTTCAGCAGCCAGCAGGAATGCCACACTTGTCTTAAACCCCCTGCTCTAAGAGTACCCCACAGTGTTCAGGCCAGCCAGGTTCCATCTCCTCTGGATAAAGAGCAGGCCCCTTTATGGAGACAGAGGTCTTCCCAGCTCCCCTCCAGACAGCCACCAAGGGGCCAGGAGCACACAGGGTGCACCGTGCAAGCACAGAAGGGAGGCGCTGTTGTGGGGGCGGCCATCAGTGCCTGGGTCAGTCTGAGGCCAATGGGCATCATGTGAACAATTTAAATCCATGTTGTGCCCAGAGGCCAGATTTCCTATTTCTACATCTTCCCTGTCAAGGCCCCTCTGTCCAGGAGAGGTGGAAACCCTCGACCAGAAGCAGAACCATGGGCCGAGGGGTCTGCATCGTGTTAGCTCAGCATGGCTCTGCCCTTGAAACCCAGAGCCTAGAATAAGGGCTCCCTGCACACCCCCAGAGTGCCTACCCCTCGCCACCCCCAGCCTAGAGCTCAGGTTTAAAGGCCTTCACTCGGTACAAGGGCACAGAGCTCTGAGTCTTCAGGGAAAAATGGCTGCCCCTTTTGGCGGCACGGGGAACGACCCTGCCTTAACCCTTTGCTGGCCCTTCCAGGACAGATCCCAGGTCCCAGACTGAGAGAAGCTTTAAGGCCACTTTGAACTGTGAGCACAGGCATGCTCAAAATCCTCCCTGCCTTGACAGTGCCCAGCCTGGGACCAAGTGTATTCCAGAGAGGTCTGTATGCACCCAGGTCACTCACACCCAGACCCATTAAGCAGAGAGGGCCTGGGGGGCACCACGTCACTATGTCATGCCCCTGCCTCTCAGTTTGTCCACAGAGCAAAGGCCATACCAAACAAAGGAGTAGCTTAGGAGGTATTTGGGGACAGCCAGACTCCAGCTAAAGCCCGTGAATCGCTGTAATGGGAATTAAAGTGTTCTCGAGCAGCTGTGTACTGAACACCACATATTGGACCCACACTTAGCATGAACCCATTAGGCAACAGTTGTTGCATTATTCTAGGTATTAAAAAAAAATCTGGCGAGAAGAGTAATAGCTCTAAAGTGGGGTTAGGAGCACAGTCACCTGGAATCAGCCTTCCCTGCCATACACACTTCCTTTAATGCCATGGCATAAGGAATAACTCAAGTGAGCCAGGCGCGGTGGCTCACGCCTGTAATCCCAGCATTTTGGGAGGCCAGGCAGGTGGATCACTGATATCAGGAGTTTGAGACCAGCCTGACCAACATGGAGAAACCCCATCTCTACCAAAAATACAAAAAAATTAGCCAGGCGTGATGGCGCATGCCTGTAATCCCAGGTTCTTGGAAGGCTGAGGCAGGAGAATTGCTTGAACCTGGGAGGTGGAGGTTGCAGTTAGCCTAGATTGCACCATTGTACTCTAGCCTGGGTAACAAGCGTGAAACTCCATCTCAAAAGAAAAAAAGAAAGAAAGAAAAGAAATTACTCAAGTGGCCAAAAGCCAGCCACCTCCCTCTGGCTCTAGTTCTGGCACCATGCAACTGGTTGACTCTGGGTGGATCTCGTAGCGCAGCAGCCCTCCACTTACTCGTCTGTTAAATGGGGTCATAATACCCGTCTCCTCCCCCTGCCTACTGCATTGACATTATCATTGTGAAAATCCACTGAAGCACTTGACTTTTTATCTGTGTTCCCTTAAGACTCCCCATCTAGGAGAAACTTGTGAATTTCATAGCAGCATGCTTTTCCTTTTCCCGTTGATGAATCCATTCATTCAGGGTTCTTAGGGGAGGTCCCAGGCAGGGAAAGGGCCCTGCGGTGCCCACACAGAGATTCTTCCACAAGCCCAGGAGCCCCTAGCCGCAGTAGGACTTGGGATTCAGGTGCAGCATTGTAGACAGCCCAGGATCCAGCCACAAGGAAAGCTCCCAAGGGTCCCTGGGACTGGCCTGGAGGCCCCACAGGGTGCCCTGAGCTCAGCACTGTGAAAGCCCAGTGAAATAGGCACTGGCCTCTGCCTGACATGTAAAGGCCTGCTGAAGGGGCAGGGCCAGCTTAGCCAGAGGGCGGTTGAGGAATGCCAGAGGAAGGAGCAAGCCTTGTACGTGGAGGAGGTTGGAGAAGGCTTCCTGGAGGAGGCATGAAAGAAGAGGCAGGATCTGGGCGGATGGAAGACAACAGGAGGATCTGTAGGTGGAAGGATCCTTCGGGGGACCAGAGGCTGCAGAGGAGGGTGGAGGAGGCACCGCCAGCCTGGCAGAGGGTGTCAGTCCGCAAGCCCAGGGCTGAGGCTGCCCAGCCAGGCCGTGACCCCAGGTCACCGTAACCACACTGGCCCGTTCATCTTGCTGGCGCCTGCTTCTTGCCATTTCAGGCCAAGACCATATTTTCATCCAAAACTAAAACTTTCACCTCAAGAGTTGTGAGTTTCCTGCCAGCCTCGGGCCGCCTTCAGCAGGAGGCAGAGAGGGCCGCTGCATGTGGGCCCCGGCCAGCCTCCAGGGACTCTGAACCCTGGGGTTTTGCTGAGGCAGGTGGTATGGCACTGAGAGCCTGGCATCTGAGGCCAGGAGACCCCCGCCGCCCCGCCCTGGCAAGGTTACTGCCTTGTAGGAGAGGGCAGGGACACCCACCTTCATATGCCCCCATGTGCCTCAACCGGCCCCTCTTTTTGGACCAGCTGCTTCCAAGAGTTAAATGGAGATGGGCGCCCACCTCCCAGCCAGGCACAGAGGTGCAGCACCTGCTGTGGGAGGGCCCCTGATGCCACCTGGGAGCCCTGCGGGAGCCAGAGCAGGACTATGCGGGAGGCTGCCATGGGGCGGATCCCCATAGCAACCCTTGCTGCTTTTACCTCACTCCCCTCTGCAGAAGCCCCTTTTCCTCCCCTCCCCCCAGGGTGGAGCAGGAGGCAGAAAGTCTGAAGCCAGCTCCTCACCTAATGTCACCCTCTGATCCTCAACGTCTCCCTGGGGGAAACGAGGGCACGGGTGGGGTGGGGTCTGCGGGTCAGGTCTCCCCAGCCAAGCACCAGACCCTTTCCAGCAGATCCTGTGGCACCTCTGTCCGCCTGGCACAGCCCCTCAAGTGCCTTAGCTTGTGAAGGTTGCATGGAGGTCCAGGACTGCAGAGAGCCTGGAACCCACTGGGGATGGGAAGAGAAGATGGAAGCTGCTCTGTCTGCAGCCTGGCAGATGTTTATCCCCAACAGGGAACCAGAAGCTGAGGATTTAAAGGCTCAGCGCCGGAGGAGGTGCTCTGCTGCAGGGACCCAGTGGGGAGCCCCAGCCCTGCCTTCCTCTGGCTAGGCAACCTCAGGCCAGGCCTTCCACTCTGGTGGTGGCTTCCTTGCCCATAAAACATAGGGGGATTACTAGAAGTCGTTTCAGAGATTCCTTCCAGCTTTGTTATTCCAAAGCAGACGTGCTAGGGAAACAGAAGGTGCCTGCTAAATGGCTGTTGCTGACTGATTAGCAGGTTGACCAGTGCAGAGCAGGACCCATCCCCAACTCTCCCAGCCCGGCAGGTCTGCGGTCCTGGCTGGCTCCTCGCCACCCCCTGACCCCATGTATAGAGTCTGGGGCTGGCTTGGCTTGTGTGTACTGGCGGCAGCACCTGGTGGGTGGGCAGGGCGGCCTGCAGGGGGCACCAGTGCTCAAGGCCAGCCCTCCCTGCCTGCGGCCGCCTCCCAATATCCTGGCATCCTGGGGTCTGTCCCACAGGGAAGATTTCAGCTATAATGGTGACTGCCACCAAGCCACCCTCTTATGTGCAATTTTCTGTCCCCCTGGGGCCCCAGCCCTGAGTCCAGAAACCTCAGGCTGCGAGTTGGGCTAGAACCCACAGCAAGGGTCCCTCCAGACCTCTAGGTCAGGCCAGCGCAGAGCTCATTCCCATTTTATACCCAAGACAACCAAGGCTCCTGGAGGCCACAGGAGGGCCGCAGAGGTGTGGGATAGCTTAGAAGGAGGACAGAGCGTGGGTCCTGGATTCCCCAGGAACAGTGCCCTGCCCAGAGACCCAGCTGCCCTTAGGAAGGAATGAATATCAACCAGCTCAGCCTGCACTGTTTTAAAATGCATTGGTTTGTCTAGTGTTGTTTATTTTCCATCTCAAACAGCAGGAAGAGGTTGTGGGGAGAGCCCCTGCTGTCAGCAGGCTTCTCCCATGCAGCAGGGGTGGGCACAGGGGCTGCAGCCGGGGTCAAGGGCAGGCCAGGGGGCGGTGAGACAGAGAGCAGGCCACAGCCTCATCTGGCCTCCTTAGCTTTGTGCAGAGGCAAAAGGGCTTCCAGGTAGGGCGTCAGCTCCTTCCACATCTGCAGGGCCCCGGAATAGGCATGCCTTGGTCACCAGCAGTGGGCAGTCGTCGAGTCACTGTCTCAACACCGCCAATTTGTTGCCCCCACGCCTGGGGCCCCTGGGGTCAGTGCAGTATGTTTTGTGGAAGCTTCTATGAGGATTCTTCTTGGGGGTCTTTAGCAGGCACCTTTGTCAAGATGTTCTTAAAGTAGGAGGCAGACAGGCCACAGGGCCTCAGAATTCTAGAGACCATGTCTGTGCACAGCATGAGCGCCTGAGCCAGGAGGATGTTCTCAGCCATCTTCTAAGGAGCTTGTGGTGGCCAGGTAGAAAAACGGGGTCAATTCTTTTGTAGTTACCTTCTTATTTTAGCTATTCATTCAGAAATGTTCACTGTTCAAAGGGTACGGCATTTATCAATCGAGGAGCAGGAGCCCCAGGTCTGCAGGAGTGCGGGGGAGGATGGGAGCAGGTCAGTGACGAGCTAACTTAGAACAAGCCTTCAATCCCCGAGAAAATGCACCAGGGAAAGCCACAGGCATTTCCTTTTGGTAGAAAAGGTCCCTGGTGTATCTTCATCGATGGGACTGTCATCTGGGGTTTGTACTAGGGGAACCTGGTGGGGAATGGCTGTTCAGACTCTGAGCACGTTGAGAGAAGGGACAGTTCGTGGTTTGCCCTGGGCATTTCGTTTCTAATTTCTACCCCTGAGCCAAGAAGGCCTCTCCCATCCACCACTGTGGGGCTGTGAAACAGGAAGCAGGCAGAAGCAGGGGTGTCCGGGCGGCCTGCGGTGGGCAGAGAGGACTATGTTTCACTGAAATACCAGCAGCCAGGAGGCGAGCACCGGGGGTTGGGAGTGCTCTCTGAACCCCAGAACTGGAGGCATTCTGGGAGCATTCTCACTAGCACCACATGACGACAGGGCAGCCCAGCAGGTCGTGCTGGTCCCTGGGGAGCCCAGAATGTTTCTTTTTCCTCTGGCTGACAACTATGCCATGACACTGTTTCAGCCCTGACTGACAGTACAGGATCTGGACAGCCCTGATTTACATCCTAAGTTTAATACTTTGTAGCTATGTGGCCTGAGCAAGTGGCTTTCCCTCTCTGGGCCCAAATTTTCCGTTTATAAACAGGGTAGTAGATGACACCTGCCTCATTTGGGTGGATGAAGCTTGAACGGTGGGACGATGAAGTTAGTGTAAGAACAGCGCCGACCGGTGTCGTGCATACCGGGGGTCCTGTCGTGGGCCCCAGCAGGATCACCAGTTCCTCCTCCCTCGCTGTCGGCCAGGCCCTCTGCAGTCACTGGCTGGGCACCAGCTGGATACAGACACTGTGGGCCCTAAGTGTCCCTTAGACCTTTGTGGGTGGGGGTTAACAGCCTCATTTTATGCATGGGGAAAGAAAGTTCCAGAGAGCGATATATACGTCAAGATATACACGTCAGGTCACACAGCTGGTCAGTGACAGACCGAACTGAGCCAAGTCCCTGGCACCCCGCATTCTAGCACCTCAGAACATGCTGCCCCCCAGTGCCCTGGTTAGTCAGGAGTGCATCTGGAGGGGGTCAGGTATAAGGCTGAGGAGATGTGGCCGGGAAACGAGCTAAGAGGCATGCCATTTAGATGGCTGTTTCCCCAGCCTCCTCCCCACACGCCAGACAGTGGTCTTGAGCTCTCCCCTCTGCCATCTTGTGACAGAAAGAACTGAGAGACAGCTTCCAGGCCAGTGCTCAGCAGCAGGCTGGGGTGTGCTGCCCTCCTTCCTGTCTTGCCGGGGGTGGGGGATACTCTCCGCCAAGCCGCAGACAGACAGCAGGATGGTTTCTTGTCCTCCCAAAGGGGACAAGACTTCTCCAAGTCCTTCCTTCCCACTGGGCTGGTTTCAACCCACCACCTTCATGCTTCATGAATGCAAAGAGAAGACCACTCAGATGGGTTTGTTTTGCTTCCCCTTGGCAGCCTTAGGTGCTGGAGGCTGCAACTCTGGATAAGGGTGGGTCCTGGTCTGTGGGACATGGGCATCTGTGAGCGCCTTCTGCCCGAAGCCCCGGCGGTCAGGTGCAGAGCCTCCTGTGACAGCTTCCAGCAGCAGCAGCCCTGAGGAAGCAGCTTGTATCTCTGATGAGGCTGTGCATCTTTGTTGCCTGTCTAGGCTGGAGGAAGGGAAATGGCACCTTTAACTGGTCCCTTCCTCACGGATCACCAAGCATGAGAGTCCAGGCCTGCAAAGGAAAAAGGGGAGAGAGAGGGAAAAATGAGAGCCAGTGTGCTATGTCATTTCTAACACTAAATTATGAGGAAGTGAGGACCCTGGGGTGTCCTCTGGAAACCCTTCTAAGGCTGCCCCAGCACACAGCCCAGATTGTCACCCGGAGAAGAAACCACCTTGTAAATAGCTTTCTTCACCATGCTGCCATGGCTTTTAAAACAAAAACAAGGCTGGGTGCGGTGGCTTACACCTGTAATCCCAGCACTTTGGGAGGCCGAGGTGGGCAGATCATGAGGTCAAGAGATCGAGACCATACTGGCCAACATGGTAAAACTCCGTCTCTACTAAAAATACAAAAATTAGCTGGGCATGGTGGTGCGCGCCTGTAATTCCAGCTACTCAGGCGGCTGAGGCAGGAGAATTGTTTGAACCCGGGAGGCGAGGTTGCAGTGAGCCGAGATTGCACTACTGCACTCCGGCCTGGGCGACAGACCGAGACTCTGTCTCAAAAAAAAAAAAGAAGGCAAAAAAAACTCCTCCCAGCCCCATACACCTTGATTTATCATGACCCCATCATCTTGGTGTCCTGGCGTTGGTTCAAAATCAGGCTCAAAGCTGAAAAGGCTGGAGGGAGGCTGGGGGAGGGGGAGGGACACTTTATCCAGCACGTGGCACCTGCACCTCTGCTACGTCGGTTCGTGCATGTCCCTCCCTGTGAGCTTGGCAGGGCCCTGCAGACACTGGTTCGTCCTCTGCCTGACAAAGGGGAATCCTTGCATGTAGGATGCGTCAAGATGCACGTGTGGTATGCTGGGCTGTCTCAGCTGCTCTCCCAGGCTCCCCTCCCGCCAGTCCACACAGAAGAGGCGGCGTGCTTGGGAGTCAGTGGAATGAGGGCCCCACAGGGGCAAGATAGCCAGAGGCTATTTCAGCATTTATGGATCTCCTTCTGTGTACCTAGCGGGGCAGAGTGCTGGGGTAGGGCTTGAGGAGGGGAACATGCTGATAGGTTCAGGAGGCCCCTCTGTCCCTCCCCATCTCCCTGGACTCCATCCCATCCCCCCTTGGCTGGCATGGCTTTTCCTGTACTCAGATCTCAAAAGACTAGCCAGCCAATACATTTGCTGGGGGAATCACAGAAAGCAAAGACCCCCCTGATCCCTGCCTTCATGGAGCTCCCGGCTTTGTGAGCCCCACTCTTCTTGTTGTCAGGCTCCTAAATGACCCCAAAGGGCTTGCTTGCAAAAGTTTGTTCTCTGGACTTTGTGTTTTTCCCCATCTGCTCTACCCTCCTAGCGCCTCCTGGCTCCGGCCCCAGCGCCAGCCCCTGTCTGTCCCTGCAAACACAAGTCAGCTGTGTGTGCAGACAAAGCCGTGCGCCACAGCGGGGGCCAGGCCTGCAGAAGGGACATTTCCAGGGAACTCTGGGGGCGGCTGCTGGGAGGGGAGAGGCGACTGTCTGATTAGCAGAGACTCGGCGTCACAGTCTAGGGCAAAGAGAGTGCGGGGGGTGGGGGGGGGACTTGGCAGGGCCCCAGGGGCCAGTGGCTGTGGGTGGTGACCAGGGGAGGCAGCCAGGCTGGAAGAAATCTGCTGTTTGAGAAGTGGAGGAAACGGCTGGAGAGGAGAGATAACAGCCCGTTCTCTGTGTGTCTGCATGCGTCTGCCGGCAAGGGTGGCTGGAGCCGGGCGGTCTGAGGCCATATCTAGTGAGATTTTTGTTCTGGGTTGTGAAAGTGACCTATGGAGCCAGCAGCAGGGTTCAGGGCCTGGGAGAGAAGACACGTGGCCATCCCCTCTCCTCCCCCTTGTCTTGTGTTGGTCTCCCCACCTCTCCCTTTGTCAAACAGGAGAAAAGGGAGGGGGCGTGGGGGTGGGAGAGGAAGCATTCTTAGTGCGGTAAAAGGCCTGGTTTCAGTCTTGATTGTACCACTAATTTGACGTATGAACTTGGATACTTCCCCTAATATTTCTGGCTGTCTCAGTCTCACTGGCTGTAAATGGGGATTATTTATAACTGTCCTGCATAGCACGCATGGCGGTTGGAAAGATCTTATGAAATACGGACACGAAAATAGTTTGTAAACTGTAAAGTGCCACAGAAATGTAAAGAGTTGCACTGACTCAAACTGCTCTGAAGCAGGGGTGGGGCTGCTGGTTGAAGACCTGCCTTAGATGAACCACGTGCTGAGTGGTGGGGAGAAGGGAGGGGTGGATAGGACCAAGATTTAGGGCCACAGAAGGTTCCGTGGAGGCAGGGGTGGGTCACGGGCCCAGGCAGGTGATCCCACCAGAACTATGACCCAGGGCAGGCAGGGAGGGTGACGTCCGAGAGCTGTCTGGTGGGGGTGTTTGGTCACGGGTTTGCTGATTCAAGCAGAAGGTGGCCTGGGGTGGGCATGGGCTTCTCCAGATAGACAGGGGAGGCCATATTGACGCCCCTTGCCCATCGAGCTCCAGGGCCCTTGCCAGGCTGGAGGATAAAGTCCAGCTGATTGCAGAGGGATGAGGGTAGCACTGTGTTTTCCTCTCCTGAGCCTCTGCCACCCAAGGAAGCCAGGTCCTTCTGTCCCCCCGACCCTCTCCCCATCCTGACCTGGAAACCAGCCCTCTCTGATGTGGAAACTCAGGCAGGAGCTGGCAGGGGTGACAAGACTGTGAGCTGTAGAGAAGCTGAGCTATTTAAAGCGTGCAGCGCCCAGGGGGCATGAATGCCACCCCCCCCCCCAACGCCTTCTCAGCATTCGCCTTCCCCTCCTTGGCCCAGATCCCAGGTCCTTGGGGCACCTAGAGGGCCACAGGTCAGGTGCCCGAGGCTCTGGGAAGCTGCAGGCAGACAGGTCCTGGGGCTGGCATGAGACGTGCTTCAGGCCACCCTCCACTTGGGTTCCCTCCTCTGGGCCTCCAGGCTGAACTGACGGGGCCACACAGGCTCCTTGGCTCCTGTGCCTTATAAACAGGGCTGGGTATGAGTGTGGAGCTTAGAAGAGGAATGCCCATGCCTGTGGCCCAGGGCAGCTGCCACCACCCACCCCCACTCCACTGGCCACCAAGCCACCAGACTCAGAACCAGAGCCCATGGGGCGGGAGTGGGAAGTGGGGAGCTTCACCAGTACACCCTTCTCCCTGCCCAGGCCTGGCTTCCCAGAACAGCCCAGATGACAGATGCTTTCTCCTTCATCTCCAATCGACGTTTACCTGTCCTGGGTCCTAACCTATTAGTGAATGACAGGGTCTACTGTCCTCCCCTCCTATCTGGGAAAGGCTGATGCCTGAGCTAGGAAGAGCAACTGGGATCCAGGCCAGTGAGACACAGGGTCCCATGCAGGCCACCACAGGTCTGCACCAGCTGGAGGCCTTCGCTGGGGGGCCCCAGGGGCCCGTCCCCCAACCACAGCTGGTCTGCACCACACCAGCACGGCTTATGTATGGAATGACTTGAACACTCATCAGCTGGCCTTTCTGGGAAGGGCTGGCCATTACTCTGAGATTATATCCCTCCTACCATCTTGACATTAAATTGTCCTTTCTTTTATGATATGATGGATGAAGCTTTTTTAAAAAATCAAGAGAAAATGTTGGTAACCCTCAAATTTTACCAATCCAATAAAGCTTGGAGCTCAGGACTCTGGTTCCAAAGCAACACAGTTCACCTGGGCACCCGGCTCTCTGGCGCTGAGGAGCCCCAGGGATAAGAGGAACTGGTGAGTGTGTGGGGCACAGCTGGGGAGGTCCTCGACCCTGGGGCTGCATGTCTTGTCCTGACAGTAACTTGCAGCTTGAACTGGCAGTTCATCTTTACAGCTGGGATCTCCACCCCACCCTACCTCCTCATCTTCTCAGCTGGAGACACTTCCTCCCACATGGCTGGGAATTCAGTGTCCCACTGCCTGCCACAGGCTGCCACCATCCTGCGGAGGCTGCCTCCAGGCAATACCGCATGCCTAGCACACCCTCTGACCCCAGTCCCTGAGCCCCAGAGGCACCCAGTCAGCACTCATTCTCTCCAGCCTTACGCAGCGTCCACACATATGTGGGTAGCACACACTGTTACCCACACAGGCCACCAAACCCCCAGTCCCCTGCCCTTCCTCTCACACATCTTTACATTGCTCCATGTGTGCTCTGGTGGGAATGGCCTTTTCCACACCAAGAATCATTCATATATCAGCTGAGCACTTGCTGTGTTCCAGGCAGCAAAATGGCAGAAAAATAGAAAAGGTGGTCACCTCTCCCACCATTGGGCATCTCCTAGTCTGGTGGGGAAAGCAGACAGAACCCAGGAACTCCAAACCAGCATGCTAGGTGCCATGATCGCAGCACACTCAGATGGCCCTGAGCATCGAGAGGAGAGAGAACTCACATGAGCACATCTCACAGAGAGAGGGACATAGGCCAGAGTCCCAGCAGCTGGGCCAGGGGTGCCAGACGAGGGAGTGTGCAGAAGGGCATTGTCCAGGTGAACACAGGAGCATGAGCAGAGGCAAGAAGCAGGCGAGAATCACGTGCAGCAAAAGAAGGGGTTGTTCTCAGAGTAAAGTGTGCACTGGGGCATAGGCGGAAGAAGGAGAGCGTGTGAGCCAGAGCCAGCTTGGGAGGGGCACTGCTTGCCCTACCTGGTCGGGGGAACCATACTCTTTGGTCTCTGAGGCACCGCCCAAGGTTGATATGGAGGGAGATGATGTCTCCTGGTTGGCTTCTTAGGCTCTCCCTCTGCAGCAGGGTGGAGGAGGGCAGGATGAGGACCCTGGAGGAGCAGAACAGCCCACTGGGGGCATCCTCCTGCAAGAGCCAGGAGAGGTTTGGGCAGCCTCAATTCAGGCAGGGACAGTGGGACCTAAGGCTCAGGGAATGATCCATGAGTGGTCGACGAGAGAGAGAGAGAGAGAGGTGAGGGGACGTGGCGAGCTTCCAGCTCGGGTGCCTGCAGGGCATTTAACATGCATCAGTACCATAAGCAGGAGGACCCCTGGGCAGAGAAACGTGTGCACATTCATGCATGTGCATATGTGAGTAACTCCTCTCATGCGTGCTGGGGGAAACCCACACCGCCATCCGCACTCCCAGTGTTCTTAGTTCCTAAGAAGCAAACCCGGAAGCCCAGCAGCCCTCAGTCTCACTGCACGCATACGGGTGGTTTTTCACTCGGGCCTGTTTTGCCTTCAGTTCTTTGCTTCTGGAAAAAAAATAGGCACTAGGGTGAATTTCTTTTCTCTTTTCCTTCCATCCCACCTTCCTTCCTCCCTCTCTTTTCTTCTCCCTTCCTTCCCTCCTTCCTCTCTCCTTTCCCTCCCTCTCTCCCTCTCTTTCTTTCATGAGAAAAGCTCACAGAAAGGCAGAAGGAACCACAGTCTATGACATTTCTGACTCTTAAAGGCTCCAAACCGAAACTCAGCTGTGCTTGCTCTAAGTGGCTACAAACTTAGAAAAATAATTTGCAGAAATGAAACCTGACTTGGGATGCCATTTCACGAAGTAGGCTAGACAGCCTTGATGTGTCATGAAGCCCCCACCACTGCCACCGGCACGGCTGGGGGTAGTCGTCACATCTCAGGCTGGGGAGCATTTCTGACCCTGCTGTCAGGCATCCTACAGAAACCTGCCCCCTGTCCACCTGAAGATAGGTCACAGTTTTCTCTAAAATGCGTGGAGGAGCTGGACCCAGCCACAAGACCATCAAGGAAAGCAAAAGGCTTTCAACAGTGAGAATCCCCAGAGACCAAACCCAGGGAAAGGGATTTGGAGATTCTTAACAGGCTCGCTGGGAGTCAGAACCAGGCTGCGAACATGGCTTTGCCATGAGCTACCTCTGACCTCTGTGCCTTTGGTAAATGGTATCAATAGCTGCCATTTATCGAATTTCTACTGTGTACCCTGCTTGGCGGTACCTGGGGAGCTTTGGAAAATGCCAATGCCCAGGCTATGCCCCAGGCAGATTGTGTCACCATCTTATGGGTAGGACCCCAGCATCAACATTGTTTACAGCTTCCCGAGTGAGCCCAGCGTGCAGCCACATGAGAACCACTGCCCCTGGCCATTTGGCTTGGGACTTACCTAGGTGAATCCTCACAGCAACGCTGCCAAGGTTTATGAATGAGGAAACGGAGGCTGGGCAAATTTGAATGACTTGTTCAGGATCCTCAAGGTTCTCCCTCATCCCAAACCGTCACTGTTCCTCCTCTGCAGGGCTGGATATACCTGTACAGACCCCACACAGCATCAGGGAGGGAGCCAGCCATCCAGCTGAAGGAGCTCGCTGGGGAGCCAGGGGAGCTGCCAGTGGAACAGGCTGCTGTTCTTGGCATTTGGGAGAGGAGTGCAAGCCTCAGGGCTCTTTTCCAGCCTCCCTCCTAGGGAGCGATTGGTCCCTAGTCTGGGGGATCCAGGCTGTCCGGCTCCACTTGAACCTGAGTCTCACTCAGCAGATGCTCTTATGTCTGAGCCCAGCGGTGGGCACTGTCCAGAGCCTGGACTCAGGAGCCGCATTCCTGCCTAGGTTCAAATCCCAGCTCCACCACTTCCAAGCTGTGTGACTTTGGCCAAGTGAGTGATCTTTCTGTATGTCGGTTCCTTCATCCCGTGACGGAGTGATGATAGAGTTGTTAGGAATATTAAATGAGACAGGGCGTGTAAGGCTTGAAAGCAGCATCCGGAACATAGAAAACAAGACAATCCCGGCCACTCTGAAGATTACTGTTGTGAATGTGCTGCTCAGTACTGAGCAGAAACTCGGTGGAACGTAGGCCTGGCCCAGTCGAGGTGATCAGTCTAAGTCGGTGTTTGCCCTTTGGCCTTGCCTATTCTCAGCTAGAAGATCAGAACCCCGGGGTTCAGAGTCCACACCTGGAACTCCGAAGGGCAAGGAAGGACCCTGAGTTCAACTGTTTTCCCTCCTTGGCCTCACCCCAGCCCAGGGTCCTTCTTCCTCTCCCACCATGGTCATTATCACCCTTCCCCCCACCCACCCCAGTCAACCGCTGACTCTGGAAACACCTTCTGCATGGGGCAGGGGGTGGCCTGGAGGACCTCTGGAGCTCCTTGCCCCCACCACGGCAGTAAATCTCCCTTCCCCTACCCACCACGCAGCCTGTGCCCTGCCAGGACCCACAGCCCATCCGTGTGGCTCAACCGGCAGCCTGGGAGTGGCCCTGGGGCTGGGAGTTTGTTTGGAGCCTCCAGACCACTGAGGCAGGGGCAGGAATGCGGTCAGGACAACAGCAGTGCCTTTCCCTGGCGCTCTGGGAGCAGCTGTGTGGGGGGCAGTGGCCCAGAAGGATGACCAACACCCACCTGCCGTCCTTACTGTTTGTGAGGGATAGGGGAGAGGAGGGGCCCCGCCCAGAATGGCTGTGGCCAGGTTGGTTCACATGTTAAGTATGAAAGGAAAAGAAGGAAGGGAAGGTGGGGAGAGGGAAAAGAGGGAGGAATAGAGAAAGATAGAGAGGGAAATAGGGAGAAAGGAAGGAAGGTGGGAAGAGGAGGGAAGGAGAGAAGGAGGAAGGGATGGAAGAGGGGACCCATATCTCAGAAGAGAAAAAGCACCAGGGTTTTCCTTAGGCAGTCATCAGCCTGCAGGTGGCTTAACCCTCAGGGCTGCCAGTCCAGCTCTAGGCCTCAGCTGCCTCCCTTCTGAGGGCCTTGGATACATTTGCCCCCAAACCAGGCATTGCAGTGGGGGACCGTGACAGGCCCCACTCCAGGCCTCCTGGGCGTCCTCTCCTGGTTGAGCCTGCTCCCTCCTGAAGGCAGAAGAGGCCGGGTGTGTGCATGTGCATGAGGATGGCTGTGCTGCCTTGTCACGCATTGCCTCTCCCAGACGGCTGCCTCTGTCTGCCTGTGCCGTCTGCTTCTCCCCCAAAGGGTGGTTTGCAGTGCAGATTCACAGCTCCCAGTTAGAAACAGTATTCTCTCCGCCCCTGTGCCAGCTCCCGCTCAATTCTCCTGCTCCTCACCCAGTTCCCCAGTGCCCTGAGGGGCCTGGCCACGAAGAAAGGCACGGGAAAGCCTGCTGGCTGTCTACACAGTGCCGAGGGCTGGAGGCCTGGCCATCCTGTGCATTTGGTGTCTGACCTGATTGTCTCTCCTGGGAGTGACATGGGCAGGATTTCGATGGGAGGTGAGGCTGGGGCCACCCACTTCTCCTGCCTTAAAACAGTGCTCAGGGAGAGCAGCTTTGCTGACCTTGAGCTGGGATCCCCCTCTTTCAAAGTCTCCAAGTGATAACTCCCATGGGGACAATTGGATGGCTAACCCTCTCTAGCCTTTAGGCTGTGGGGAGGAGAAACCTGAATTTGGGGTTTTTGCCTCTTTCCCAGGAGAGGGATAGGAAAACATTCAGTAACAGCAATAGCCTGAGCTGGGAACATGCTCAGGGGCCAGGGTGTCCCAGCTTTGGGTACAGAGCTTCATTCTGAGCACCTCCCATATAAAACACAGTTGGGGCGCCCCGAGGAGGGGCAAACACCAACATTTCAGGCCAGAATTCCTGATGCTTGGCTCCTAGGAGGCTTTGGGTAAGCTGTCTCTCCCTCTCTAGCCTTAGTTTCCTCACCTGTAAATAAGTGGCTTGAAGCCACCAAGGGCCTTGTAGTGTCAGCAGTGAATCCTGTGACTGTGTTCCTCCTATCTCTCTGCATCCCAGGGCCACACCTGGAGCATTTTACCCGTGCCTGGCCATTTTCCTTCCCCCTCCCCCAGAGGTTCGTTACCAAGAAGGAGCTGGAGAGAGTCAGAGAAGCAGTGGGAAGCAGAGAAGCAGCCAGAGGCACAGTGACAGCCTTTGAAGATAAGATCCCTACGTCTGGGAAATACAGAGGTGTGGCTGTGATAGGGACAGAACACAGACCCTCTCACCATCACAGGAAACTCAGGGGTCTCCCTTGGGGAGATCACTATAGGAAAAATGAAAAGAAACACTCGTACTTCTGTACAGGGTGGGTGTGAACTCATCACCTGCCCAGAGGTGTAGGGAGGTCAACAGTGGACACAGATGCTAGGAAGGCACTGCGACTTCAGAGTGAGCATGACTGAGTGTGGTTAATGATGGCCAAAATTGTCCCATTCCCACCATCCAGTAGCACACCTCTTAGGCCTGGCACACCCTGGGCAGACTCAGGAGGACATGTGCTGTGCTGAGCCTGAGGAAGGTGGCAAAGAGCAGGTGTGTGCAGGAAGATCCCTCAGTACCCATGGGATGTGTTCCTGGACTGCAAGTCTCATCTTCCTTTAGTACAGTCACTCTAAGCCTCTGGACCATTGCTTCCTTGGCAGGAAGTACTGAATCACAGAGACGTCTCCAGTCATTTTCTTTGGGCTTAAGGATAGAGTCACTGATTTTTATTTTCTTATAACATGATGACAATAGTAGGCCTGGGTTCACATCCCAGCTCTGTTACAGACTAGTTGTGTGACCTTGAATGAGTTTCTTGCTCTCTCCAAGCCTTGGTTTCCTCACTAGTAAAGTGAGGATGATAATAATGATTGGGTTGAGTTGCTGTAGATTAAATGAGATAATGTAGTAAAGGGCGTAATACAACCCTGGCCCTCAATAAGTGCTCATAATGTTAGCAGTGGTTCAGGTGGACTTTGCTTGGGATAATAGCGAAAGGAATTTTAATTTAAGTTCGATTCATCAGGTGCACACTAATATTATAGGTCTAGCCCTGTCTGAAACTTTAGGGAAATACAGTCAAGTGTAGATCAGGGACATACCATGTTCATGGACTGGAATACGCAATATTGTTACAATGTCAGTTCTTCCCAGATTGCTCTCTAGAGTCAACATTCTCAAATCAGGATGACATTAAGCCTTTTTGGCAGAAATTGGCAAGCTGATTCTAAAATATATATGGAAACAAAAAAAGCTACAATATCCAAAGGAGTCTTGAAAAAAGAACAATGTTAGAAGTAGAGATTATGGGCGCTTTTTTTTTGCTCTCAGGAACCTTAAGTCTAGCTGGGAAGACTAATGAGAGACCCCATGCTGATTCCTGGGAATGTAGGGCAGTGATTAAGAGTATAGATGCTAGAGCCTGGCTCCTGGCTTTGATGCCAGCTTTGCACCTGCCACCTCATGATCTTGGGCAGGGTACTTTTCCCCTCTCTATGTCCCGGGTGTCTCGTCTATAAAATGGAATGATCCAGCATCATTGCCATGGGGTCATTGTGAGGATGAAAGGAGCTAACCTTTGTTAGCCTAAGGTTGCCTACTAGGTGTCGGGGAAGGGATGGAAGTAGAATGAGGACAGAGGTTCTGCCCCCAGGACTGTATGTCCTTTGTAGAAGGAAAGCCTAGAAGCTGAACCACCTTTCCAAAAAGGGAAATTCTGAAATGAGAATCTCAGGCTCTGTGAGTACAGTGAGTGCCCTACTTTTCTAAGACCCAGACTGGGGAAGTAGCTCATCCAGGATCACTTGGCTGAAGGTTAAATACAGAGGAAGTATCCAACAGACAGGGAGTGTGAGCAAAGGTCCACGGCAAGGAGCTACAGAGGTGCTTCTTCGGCCCTGGGAGAAGCCTGTTTCTGGAGTGCTGTGTTCGAGGGAGCATGTGGGTAAGGGACAACCAGCAGGCATGAGTCACCAAGGGGCAGGCTGCCAAATCCAACAGGACGCCCCATGGAGCCCTTTGGCCTGGGCCCAGCTCAGCAACCCCCTCCCCATCCCCCGGACACACGTACCCCAGCAGACCTGGAGACATTTCCTGAAAGACTAAGAAAGCACTGGGAGCTGGAGGGGCGGCCTCAGCCGTCAGAGGCTCGAGGTCAGGTCTCTCACGGAGGAACAGACGAACGGAGGACGTGACCGGCAGCCTTCATTCTCACAGGCCGGGGATTTCAAAGGAATGCAGCCAAGTCCAGCTCTGAAGTTCCCACTTCAGACCCCGCCCGGCTGGAGCCATGGGCGCCTGTGGTCGCCACTCTGGAAATCAGAGAGGCACGTCATAGGCCACCTTGTGCCAGGGAACACGTCCTCCTGGGGGCCCTGTCAGCTGGCCCACCTGCTGGGGTTCCCAAATAGACCTTCTCCTTCTGCTGAGCCGTGGGCCCTCCTCTAGCCAGCTTCCCCCAATCCCTGCTGTCCCTCAGCCCCCACACCTGTCCACCCTCTCACTCCATCTTCTCAGGAGAGTCCTGGCTCCCAGAACAAACCTCCCAGGAATGTCACATCTCTTTCTTTGAGGTCATGAGCAGACCTGGGGCAGGAAGGGGGAGGCTCTGTACAAGCCTTACACAGTGACTCAGGCCCAACAAGGGGTTGACATCAGGCCGAAGCTGGAACACACGTCCACAGATAGCTCCCAGGCCTCCTGCATGCTGACCAGTCAGACCGTGAGAGCCACACTGGACAGATGAGGAAACTGAGGCCCAAGAGGGAACATGATTTGCCCAAGGCTCTCCGGTAAGATAAAGGCAGAGCCGGATGGAAGATCTGGGGCTTCCAAGCCCCGAGCTCTTTTAAGTCATGTTTATGGTTTCACTTCGTTTTCTTTCTTCATTTTCTTCCTTCTTTAAGAGAAAGGCAGGCTCTGGACAGGCAGGCAGGGACACAGGCAGGGCTACCAGAAACTCAGAGGAAAGAAGAGAGTGCCCCGGGATTGGGCAGCCTCCACCCCCAGCCCCAAAGCTGAGTAGAAGCCCCTCCCACCCAGCCCCGGCCTGGCCCTGGGGGCTCCCCTCAGTGGGAGCTAACAGCTTGTGGACACAGGAATGCGCCAGTGGCTTGCCCAGAGACCCTGAGGGCCAGCACTTCAATCACAGCATCTCTTGCCCCCAGCAGCCTGCCCCATCTCATCTGTAGCTTTTATCACCTTCCTCCATGCCTCTCTAGTGAGAGTCTTTCCCAGGTCATCGTCATCCCTTTTCCCAGATTTCCCAGGAAATCTCTCTCTGGAGCCTTCCCTGATCACTCAAGCTGCTGGGGTGTGTCTGTGCACTCGCTGGGCACTCAGCTTTTGCCACCTGGTGTTCTTAGTGTCATTTCTTGGGTCTGTTCCTGTCTCTCTAACCGAACTTTAGGCAACTTTGTTCATTCAACACTCCGTGAATTAAGGCCTGCCACATGCCTGGGCTATGGTGGGATTCGGCAGCAAACAGACAGGCTCAACAACTTGCCCTCATGGAGCTTACATTCTAGCAAGGAGGGATGATGAACATGAGAGTGACAGATCTGTAAATAAGTAAATTTCCAAAAGGCCATGGAGGAGAAGGAAGCAGGGCATGCTGGCCTGTTTTAAGAGGGTGATTAGAAAAGAGCTCACCCAGATGACCCTTGGATAGGCTGAAGGAGTGAGCTGTGCAGTCCTGGAGAGCATCCTGGTAAAAGAGAGCAGTGAAAGGCCCAGAGGCAGGTGTGTGCCTACCGCATAGGGGAACTGCAAGAAGTCTGGGTCATAGGGGTGGGCGGGAGCCATGGGAAGGTGTCAGGTCAGTGGATGCAGGGATCTACAGGCTCACAGGACGGGATTAGCTCTGAGACGGATGGGATGCATCAGAGGGTTTCACTTGGGGAAGGCACACTCTGACTTGAGTTTTACTTTACTGTTGTTTTCTTTTTGAGACGGAGTCTCACTCTGTTGCCCAGGCTGGAGTGCAGTGACGTGATCTCAGCTCACTGCAACTTCTGCCTCCCGGGTTCAAGCGATTCTCCTGCCTCAGCCTCCTGAGTATCTGGGATTACAGGTGCCCACCACCACACCCAGCTAATTTTTGCATTTTTAGTAGAGGCAGGGTTTCACCATGTTGGTCAGGCTGGCCTCCAACTCCTGACCTTGTGATCCACCCGCCTCGGCCTCCCAAAGTGCAAGGATTATAGGCATGAGCCACAGCACCCGGACTGACTTGAATTTTAATAGGGTCACTCAGGCCGCTGGGTTGAGAGTAATCTGAAAGGGTGGAGTAGACACAGGGATACCAGCCTGAGCCTTTAGGGGGACAATGAGCATAAAAGCAACAGATCCACAAATGAGTAAATCAGGGAGAGTCTAAGTAAGGGGTGATGGAAAAGTGATTAGGGTGAAGGGACAGATCAGAGTCTGGGTCTACTTTGAAGGAAGAGCTGAGAGGATCCTCTGAAGGATTGGATGTAAGTGCAAGAGAATGTTGAGGTCAAGGATGACCTAAGATTTGGGGGCTGGACAACTGGAAGAGGGGCTTACCACTAACTGAGGTGGGGACAATGATTCGGGAGGATTAGCCTTTGGAGGGCGGACCAGGAGCTCACTCTTGGACATGTCATGCTGGAGTTGTGCAATAGACAGAAAGTGGCCAGGTTGAGTGGGCAGTTGGAGTCTCAGAGGGGTAGTCTGGATAGAAATAAGCCTCTGGGGATGTCGAGAAATAGGAACACTTTTACACTGTTGGGTGTAAACTAGTTCAACTATTGTGGAAGACAGTGTGGCGATTCCTCAAGAACCTAGAAATAGAAATTCCATTCGACCCAGCAATCCCATTACTGGGTATATATCCAAAGGATTATAAATCGTTCTACTATAAGGACACATGCACACAAATGTTCATTGCAGCACAGTTTATAATAGCAAAGACCTGGAACCAACCCAAATGCCCATCAATGATAG